>JAQFYM010006804.1:0-11223 GCA_034694785.1 Agrenia bidenticulata
ATCAAGTATTTGTCAGTCTCGTGATCGTTATAATCGGGCAATCTTTTCCTCAAATAAATCAATTTTAAAGAATAAATATAACAAAAAAAATATAATCACGTACATACATTAATAATCTGCATATTAACAACATTATAAATGTATTTGAGTTGATTTTTGACTACAATTTACCACCAATTTTTTGGTCATTTTTTGGTTTTTGGGTCGTATAATTTATCTCTCAAAATTTTGAATCAAAAATTGAGAAAAGACAAGAATAAAAAAGTTCATAAAGTAGAAATTTGTCTTATAATCATCACATGAGTGGAAATCTTATATTTTTTTGCGATATCACAAAAGTCTACGCCTTAGTCTAAATACAAAAATGTCAAAAAAAGTTAAAAAGATATGAAGTGCCAACATTTTTTTTGGGTCAAAAACTAATTCGGTCATAATTTTAAGAACTTTAATTTTGTTTTAATCCACATAGATTTTAGCATTTATATTTTTGGCCTTTTTATGTATGAAGCTTTTTGTTTTTACACCTAAACGATTTTGTATTTTTGGGACTTTGTGTATTCTTGGCCTAGCCGTCCGGGAATATTTGATCAAATTGACAAATTGAAATGGAAATGGAAATGTAAAGGATACAAAAAATATTTATATAAATGTATGTTATCATAATTTAATCATATAATAAAAGTATTAAGCTTGATTCATATATTTATGCGTTGTTCTACGACTATATTTTGCTAATTCTAATCCTCTAAATAATCTTTTTATCCTTACAATTGGGAAACGGCACATATATTGGTTCTTATATCGTGTGATTTTGTTTACTTAGGACTAAAATCGACATACTTGAATAGATTTTGGCTTGGACCATTTTGCGCCTAAGGTCAAATTTGCGCCTTTTGCATAAAAACTACACTATAACAGAAACTAAGAACATATTCATGTAAATCAACTAATAACACGTTTAAATATATGTATCCAGTCAAAAATGAAAAAAAAAAAATATTTTTTAAAAAACATAAAATCGACGTACTTGTGCTGAAATAAAAAAAACAGTATAAAGTACTAAAGAAGACAAAGCCACCCATTAACTGGTGTATTTGATACTAATACATGTTTTTTAACCGCTTTCAGGTAGTTTGCTTCGTGTTCCCAGTTTGCGCCAAAACTTGTTTTAATTCTGCAATTTGTCATGTACCTAACAAAAACACTATATGTAAAGCTTCAACGTACTTTATAGCGTTTTTCCTTTTATTCATGAACAAGCTTTGACATTTTTTTTCTAACACTAACCCTAACCCTGACCTAAACCCTATAACACACCCAAAACCTGTTTACAGTGCCCACTATATAACGTTTCCTTTAAAGCTACAATTTTTTGTATTTCTTTGGTTGCATTTAGGTCGTTTTTTTTATTTTTTATTTTTTATTCTTTTCATTTTTAGCAGGATACATTTATTTAAATGTGTTTTGTGTTGATTTGCGCGAATGTGTAACTATTTTTTTGTCTACTATTGTTTTTATGCAGAAGGCGCAAATTTGACCTTAGCCGCAAATTACTCCTGCCCTTACAATTGTGAAACGGCACATATATTGGTTCTTATATCGTGCGATTTTGTTTACTTGGAACCGTAAACGACATACTTGAATAGATTTTTACTCTTATCCCTGTTTGTTGTGTTCTTATTATCAGTTAGGATAAATTCAAATATTTGAATTAGGGGGTGGCAAAAAAAAGCAGGCGATCAGTGTTCCCAGATTTTTTGCGTTAAAATCACCAGTTTTAACTTTTCAAAACACCAAATTAGAACCAAAAAAAGCTCCCAAATGATAAACACTGAAATAAAAAATTTACATACATACATAACATATTTTATTTATCCTCTAATATGTTTTATTATTAATATTGTAAAATCCGTTATAAGCCAAAATTTAGTCGTGAAATCTACATTATTTTTTTAATCCATAGTTTTACATCACGCACTAAATTTTATAATAGTTCGTTTTTCTTTTTTATTAACACTACAAATGATTTATTGTTTTTTGCGATTCATTGTCCAAAGTTGTTTCCTATAATAAAAACTTTTATTGTATTGTAGAGTAGAGTAATTATTAGATTTCACCATAAATGCATAATAAATATTCAAAAATATGCGAAATATTTAAAAATATGCAAAACTATGCAATTATTTAAAATCCATGCTACAAGCACAAAATTTACCCTACAAACTGCAATAGGGGCAATTTTAAATTTTGTTTGGATGTTCGTCATGCTTAGGAACCTATTATTTTTGTAAGTCTTCTGATATTTTTTTGATAGAGGTGGTTGTAAATGCAAAAAATATGCAAAAAAATAGAAAAAATAGAAATGCTACAATATAAATGCATTTTTACACAATAACATGCAAGTTTTGGACCCTAGTAATTATAGTTTAATCTCATGCATAACAAAATTTGAATATTTAATCTACAATTTAGAACTTATTTTCTATAATAAAAAACTTTTTGCATATTATTGATAAAAAAACAAAACTGTAAAGAAGCCACATATTACTAAATGTAAGTTTTTGTAGAAATTATTATATGTTTTACATTTTTTCAGTAAAATCATAAATAATAATAATTCAAATTTGCATTCGTCTCATTTAAGGCTTGTTCGAAATTAGAAAAGGTGAAAAATTTACGAAGCCGCGATTAAAGGCCTAAAAAGCAGAATGTTTCGTGTTAGTGAAAATTACTGTAAAATCTACATAAAAATTGTTTAATAGAAACTTATTTTTCGCATAGTTTAGCTGTGGTCGTGGATTTTGTAGGAACACCAAATAAGTAGTAAATCACCAAATGGTGATCACCAGCTTTTTTTGACTTTTAAAACACCAAAAAAATAAAATTTGGTGTCAAAACACCAAATCTGGCAACACTGGCAGGGATCCACAGGGATTTATTAAAGCGAAAGGGTTTGATTAAGGGGTAGTAAAAAAAGGCGAAAGACCCATGGAATATTTCATAAAATGTAAAAAATAGGGAGATAAAAAATTTTCAATTATCTCTATTTATCCAGGTAAAAATGGATTCAAAAGAGAAATTTAAACTTCAAGGTGTGTGTAACCCACTGAAAACCATCTAAAATATAAAAGTAATAAAATAGTAATGAATAGTAAAATAAAGTTTTATTTATAAGATTTATTATTGGTCCTTCTAAATGATCATTTTAAATAGTTTTCAAAAAAGGATGCACATATATTTAAATATAAATGTCAAATATTCACAAAAATAAATAATAAATTACTCTTAATTCTATTCGGGCTCTTTTTATTTTACACATGGATTTTTTTTTACGTTTTTATGATAAATGGAATGATTTGTGGACATAAAAATAATATAAAGTGTCCCGGTGAAAAGTTTGGATATAGAGTAAAAACCAGATTATAAAAATCGATACAATATCGAAAGTATTGCCAAATGTAGATTTACTCATTTAAATCAATGTTTTTGTTACCATATTTTAGAATCAATTCATTAATATCATAGAAAAATTCAAATATATCGCAAAAATAGATAGTAACCTTTATAGTCTATTCGAAGTCAATAAATTTTATAGAAGTATTTCTATGACTTTGTATTTCACTAGATGAATTAATTATTCTCATCCCTTATAAGAATCTGAACAATGATAATTATAATATCACGATATACATTTCCATTATTAAAAAAGAATCACTATTAGTAGATTTTTCTACTCATTTTCATTTTAAGTGTTTAGCATTGTTTCGGGAAACAGGGAATGTTTTCCCTGAAAAAAGAAGAAACCATGAAAATGCACGGTCTAATTTTGAATGGTTCAAATTTTAGAAATAAGCACCGAGAGCAAAAATTAAAAACACACATTTGAAGTATAACTAACAAATAATATTTTAGTTTTTTAAGAATTCAAATAATTCCGAGCCCTATCTTGGCCCTTTTATTTAGGCCCTTATGTCGAGTCATCCTTTCCAAACACAAATTGCCTCCAAAATCTGGGGCGAGTTGTCCATCTAGGCGGCGGGACCAGTTTATGGACAACTGGTCCCAGGACCAGTTGTCCAGCGCCCGGAGTATGACTAACATTAACAAAGAACAAAAAATACAAAGAAAACTATCCTGCTGGATTATCAAATTCAAGTATTAACGTTAAAAACATGTTTCTAAAAAATGTATTGTATACGAAATTTGTTTATTATGTAACCTTAAACTTCTTATACTTAATAAAAACCAACATAACCGTTTTTCACACAGGGCCCTCAAGGTCTTCCCCTTAGTTACTACCGGTATGTTGTATAATTAAAAAGCGGTGCAATATGCTAGAGTAAATAAATATGTGTTTTTGCATACGTGTTTTGGCATATGTGTTTTTGCATATGTGTATTGCATTTGTGTACATTCTTTTTTGTTTGTTATGTTAATTTAAATGAAGATAAATTTATATTAATATATTGACATAAACACAAGCCCGAAATTTTTTTTTATAAGTCTTAAAATAGAAACCCACAAAATCTATTATAACAGGGTATGTCAGATTAAAATATGAAAAATATTCATAAATTAGAAGCTTTTTTTTGAATTCTATGTAAGTTTTACTTTTATGTTTGAATGAATTTAGTATAGTTAATTTATCTTTTTTACAAAGTGACACACCAAAAATAATAATTCATGCGAAAATACAATAATAGCAGTCGCAAATTAAAATAAACACATTATCAAAGATTATAAAATAAAGCTGTTTAAAAGCATGTACTTATATTTTTATTGGTATTATTTTTAAATAGATGCCATTTAGTCTGTGGGATTTCATAATTACATATTTATTTTTTGAATTATATTCTAACCATTTTTTATTTTTAAAATATTATTGAATGACATTTAAAAGAATTACTAAAAATAAAACTTCACATGAATAAATTCACTTGGTTAAAATATGAAAAACATTTAATAAACGAATTAAGCATCTTTTTTGCTTTTTTTATAATTAAAATTGCATTAACAGTTTTTTTTTTGTATACATTAATTGTAAAATAAAGATTTCAGTTACTTTAAGCCGTTAAAGTGACTATGTAGAAAATATTTTTTATCTTCTTGTATAAGTTTAACAAATTAAATTGTATATCATATTTAAATTGATTCATAAACGCCTTTTAGGTGTAGATTTACAAAATCTTTTAGGTTAATTTTTTTTGCAAATAAAAAGTTTTCTTACTATATGCTTATCGACTACATTTCCAGTAAAAATTTTAATAATCAAACAAATAATTTTGATTTTTTGTACATTTATGTCTGCATTTTTTCTTGTATAATATTAATGCATTTTAATTAAAATAAGTCAAAATATTCATTTTATATTTTGTTTTACTCTTTCTCAAATTAGAAACATATGGGCACTGTATTCGTTTCGAATGCGAACCTCTGTCGTTTTCAACCATTAGTTGATTGCAGAAAAACTGTTTTTTGTAGACAAAGGAAAATATAGCAATAAAATATATTTAAAAAAGAAAATATAAACAAAACTGCTGTCATAACAGAAAAAAAAAATTATTTGGAACCAAATGTTTTCATTGTACGTGTTGCCGTCGTCGCTATGGTAAATAAAATTTTTTACTGACTTAAAAAAAGTATTATGCTTAGTAGATCACACAATTTACATGATCGACGTATTAAATATACCATTAATTTATATAAAATGACTTTTATGGCATTATGAGCTTATTTTTTGTTTTTTGACGCGCGTTTTACCAGTCTTAAGTTTATTTGACTTAGATAAAAATTAGAGTCTGTCTGTTAGAACCCGACGCTTGTGTTTGCATCACAACTTGTAAGCAATATAATCGTCTTTGTATTGTTCCATATTTTTATAAGAACGTTTTACGTCAATAAACATGCGTGTCTTATTTACGAAAAATGGTTTGATCGTGGGTGATTAAAAAAACGCAAAACTTGGTGTCCCTTATTAAGCATTTATATAAGGACCATTAATAAAATATTTGGAGAAAGACTCGTTGTTTTTTAAAGCAAATGTACGTTGATATAATTTTAAATGTGCCTGGTCCAAAAAAACCACAAAAAAGCTTTTTTAAAACGTATTTTTTATGGCTAGGATATAAGAAAATTACGTATAAAGTCAAAGTGCTAACCAAAAAAAAAACACAGGACGTTTGGCTCGAAATTTATTGGTATAAAACTACAGAAGCACGATCATATAACAACTAAATGAAGTTGTTATACAATAAAAAAAAAACATAATATGTATTTTTTTAGTATGTTGCCATACAAAATAATCTTTTAAAAAATATTTTTACAATGGATAAATATTATTTCTTTTACAAAATCCTGAACCCTATCTTAAAATATTGATTTATAACTCCGTAAAATATCATACAAAAAAAACACTAGAGATGAAAAAAAAGAGTTTGATTTAGCTTAAAAAATACTCCAACGATGTGTATTTCAATCAACAGGCAAAATGTAAATATATAAAAAGCAATTTGATGTTAATTTGTTATTCCGGTGTAAAAATATTTGCTTTTGTGTTTAAGAAAGAGCTATTCGTTAAGATGATTTTAACACGTAAATATTAATAAAACCAATATACTACTGCATTCGCTTATGCGTAATTATAAATTTTTGCTTTGTTATATAAACGAAAAAGATTTTGGTGCTTATTAAATTTTTATTTTACAGACATTGTTTTAAAACCTTTTACGAGATGGAAATTGGAAAAAAAATGTTTATTATAATAGTATATATGTTCGTAATTTTTGAATTAAAGAAATATGTTGGATATTAAGAATTGATCGTAGTACAACACAAAAATAGCATAAATGCTGTTTTTTGTCGTATATAACTTAATAAATGATTCTTTAAGAAAAATTAAATCCTTTATATTTTGTTAAAGGTATATTATCCTTTTTATTTTTATGGATAAATGCTCATAAACACTTAAGGGTATGTGCGAAAAAATGCCTTAGGATTTTTCAAAATTATAAAAAGTATATCAATACGATTATTTAACGAATATATTATAATTTATTGACTTTTTGTGATTTTCTTATGTATTTTTTTTTACTAAAAAATCACTTAGGTCATTTATCATGTGCGCAAAAAACACCTAAGTTTTTTTATTCCCTTGGTATTTTTTTCACCTAGCTCTGCACTTCGGTTTAAAAAATACCAAGCAATTAAATCGTGTGCGATAAAAACACTACGGTGTATTTGAGAAAAAAAAAACTATGGATAAAATAGAAAAATACTAATTCATTTTTATCGCACATGCCCTAAGTACGGGTTTTTGGAACTCTTTCCAAAAAAAAGTGTTCATTCCAAAAAAGTTTTTATGACATCATAATTAATTACATACACGTCAATTTCACAGCGAAAAAAATCCTAGATCATAAACGTAGTTATGTGTTTTTAAACTGGCCTTAAAAACGTTTTTAATAATTAAAACGACACACATAATCGGTTTTGATTATAATAATCGCTCTGTTTCTGAAAGAAGGTTGCGGTCGTCGAAACGACACGCAAGATTTATAATTAGGCTTTTTAGGATACACGTCATAAATAAGCTGATCAATAACGTACGTTGGTGTAAATCTGGCACGGTTATATAAATATTTAAACATAAAAATAGCCATAAAAAAATAAAAAAAGAACAAATTTGCATGCCACATATCAAACATAAATAACCAAAAATACGTTCAGAATTAAACCAGTGGCGTATCCAGGGAAGGAAGGGGTTAAAGGTTATGACTTCCCTAGCCTTATTAATTTTTTTGCGACTAAATTTAAGCGGGGTCCTAAATTAAGGGAAACAATTTTGTGTAAATTTTTTTTAAAAAACTTGAAACTTTTTAAATTTTTTTCACTAAATTTTTTAAAAAATAGATTTTTTTCACAGAACTGTTTTTTGCCTCTACTGCTTTAACCCCCCCTAAAAAAAATTTCTGGCTACGCCACTGTAGGGTTCGTAAACCCGGGGCCCCGGGGCCCCGGGTTTTTTGGGATTTTTTGCAAAATATCTACTCCGGGGAAACCCCGGGGGTTAATTTTTTATAATTTTGCATTGTATAAATGCTTGTATCATAGAAAAAACTTTAAAAAATGTAAAACATATAAACTTGTTATTATAAAAAAAATACGCTTATGACCCGGCGATATACAAATTACTTACATAAATACAATTGCAGATTACAAAGGATTCCGTAAAGATTACAAAGGAAGTAAAAGCCTAGTGAACAAGATCTGGTTGATAAGTCTAACCTCTAAATTAGTAGTCACTATAAATGCATTAATGATTATAGTATCAAACAGAAAAATATACAGGATAAAGCAATTTTTTTCAAAGTAAAAAATCGAAAGCTCGTAAACAAAAAAAAATGATTTTCTACGAGAGGTAAGAATGACGCTTTTTTATAGAGTCGTAAGTAATTTACTTTAAAATTATATTATCAGTTTTTTTATTTGTTATGAAAAACATAAAAAAAACTTGCGCGTCAAGGTACTGGTTTTGTTACTAAGGTCTTGCTGTTTTTACAATCCAACTGAAGGCGAATTTATGTAAGCTTCTAACATAATTTGTTTTTAAAATTAAAATATACATCAATTTTAAGAACCCGACAATTACTACAGTGTATAGTATTAATATATCAATAAAAAATAAATTTAACATTACATAATACTTAGGCGAGATACATTTTTTAAAAAATATCGCTCTCTGTGGCAAGCAATATTTGTTGCGGCTTTTTATCATATATAAGTTTTGCTGTTTCAAAGAGCTTTTACGTAACTACGCTATTTAAGTTCACTACAAAGCAGCGGTAACAGCACATTTGATGTAGCAAGATGCAGCGTAATTGCAAGCAGTAACTTTTTTGTGCACTTTCATAAATAGATTAACAATATTTAACAAAAAATGGTGCAATTTTAATATTTTTTTAGTCATTTTTCTTTTCGGAAACAAGTATTAAACTCTAAGAAACTGACACGAGTAATTTAAGGTGGTTCTTATTTGCGCGTGCTAATTTTACAGCATTAAAATCAACTTCTAGGCTAGTTGTAAAATGGTATTAGACGAAAATACGAAAAAAGGTATTATAGTGAAAATAGTATATATATCTCTAACGAGCTTCAGCTGATTATTTAAAAGTACGAATGCGGAATGTAGAAACCATGTGTTTAAAGCCGTTTTTTGTATTTTTTCTTGGAATCCTGCTTAACGAAATCCTGGTTTTTGGAAGAACATTTTTTTTAAAAAGTAAAAATAAAACTTCCATAGTTTTTTGATGAAATTCTGCTTAGAATTTACAGATATAAAAACTCTTTGTATTCATTGTTTCTTTATACATATGTAACTTTTATACCTAGAGAAAAAAAAGTTAATTGTAGAAAAAATTGACCTAAGAAACGGGATTTTTCGTAATGCATAAATTTAATATATTTTTTTCCAGTAATTATTCGGCACATAATTTGCAGAAAAAAAAGACTAGAAATGACGAAACATATTGCCTAATATACAAGGTCCTTTAGTAAGAAATATACAGGTATAATAACGCTACTTTTGTTTTTTTTTTTAATTTTGTTCGGGTTTGTTAAAAATTATTATATCTAAGGTGTCATTTTAGAGACAAATAAAAATAAGGATTTCTTAAATTATTTATTTTTTTTTTTTCATTTTAGCATTCCGTGACTGAAAAAAAAAAAAACAAATGAAAAAACTGATCATTAAAACAAAATTTTGTTATGGCTATTTTTTAAAAAATTTGCCCTGTCTGATAGCTATACTTTTATCTTTTTTACGAAACCATTTATGTTTATACGTCTAACACGCGCATAAAACAACCTTGCAAACACAAATGTACACGTTATTTTACAGTTTGAAAAATTTAAAAAATCCAAAATAAATTAATAATGCATATATATACGAAAATTGTACAGATTTACACTAACTACACTGTGTTAAATTAGTAAAAGATGTCCAGAAAATTCAACACTTACTTCTGTAATGATTTTTTGATACAAAAGCTGATTAGTATTTTTTTTTTAATATGATGCTTTATTAAAAGTGTAATAAAAATAAAAAGTTCATATAATTAGTGTCTAAGCGCATCACTTACTCAGTTTATTTTTTTTATGGCTTTTTCCCATAATAAAAAAATACCCCCGGGGCCCCGGGGTGTGGAAAAAAAAAACAAAAAAATACCCCGGTTTTTTTACCCCGGGGCTTTACGAACCCTAACCTATACTCGATTACTAACAGTTTCTTACAAGATTTATCTCTAAGCATCGTAAAAGAAAACCTGCATTTTTTAAAAGGCCAGCACAAGACACTAAAATAGATTAAGACAGTGATTGTACGCCTTGCATGTAACAGAGAAATTTTATTAAATATCTAATGGGTGTTTTTTGCTGTTTTCAGGATAACAGCTGCAAAACTTATGTTATGGGTGCAAAATCAAACTGCCTTAAAATTCCAGGAATTACTTACTTAAAGTGGTTAGCGAAAAAACATAGCTGAATTCTAGTGACAAACAAAAAAATGCATACGCTAACAGCTTATCAAGTCATTAACCGAAAAAAATCGATCAATGTTACTTAAACTATACAAGGCCTTATATAAAGGCTTATAAAACCTTGGTAAGATCACTGCATGGACTTTATTGAAGTTTAGAAGAACGATCAGGATTTATCACATGAGTAGATACATTATGAATCTTGGTTGTATGCAAAAAGACGGACTTTTCAGCCGGGCTTTTACTTGGGTCATTCCCAATATTTTATCGCATACCATTAAAATGCAAAACTTATGTTTGGATTTTTTTTTATTTATGATTTTTTTTCTTTTGTATAATGTCTCTCTGGGTTTTTCGCTTTAATTAGGTAAGTCCTTTTACACATTCTACCTAACAAAACTACAGGATAAATTCTCATAATCCAAACATTTCTATGTTAATAAATCTTGTTTGGCAGAAAACTAATTTGTTTTTTTGAGTAAATATACCAGCGTGCAAAATTTTTTGATTCTTTGCAATTATTATCTGGAAAAATGCATAAATTATGAAATTTTGTATACAATACAAAAACTAGCTTTCTAGAAAGCGTTTATATGCATACTCCTTTTGTTTTATTGTACCACGGTGTCAAATATACAACTAACAACGGATACAACAGGCGGCCTTATTTTTGAATTGCAAAATGTACAAA
>JAQFYM010006805.1:0-11221 GCA_034694785.1 Agrenia bidenticulata
GGGTTTTTTTGAATTTGTGACCCTTGGTAAATATACTTAGTTTTTTTTTGGATAAAAAATTTATTTTTGTACCCCCTTTTTTATAGAAATGTACGAAAGTAGCGACGCGGAAATTTTAGAAATTTAATAATATGTGACACGGATTCCGAAGATATTCTTCTTGCAGCTTGTGTTGTTGCTGCTTCGAAGAGAAAAATAGCAAAATCTGCATCTTGGTGGTGCATGATTCAATTTGTTGATGATAAACAATTTAAAGAAGTTTTTAGAATGAATAAACACTGTTATCGACATTTGTTATCTTTATATTGCTCCGCGATAGAAGTAAAAAAGCAAAAGCCCATGAAAAATAAGCTACAACTGGCGTGCACGATTTACTTTATATCCAAGCCAATCACTTACATAGAACTTGGTAAACAATACGGTATTGCTGCATCAACAGCTTACTATTATGTAACAAATGTAATTAAGATATTTAAGAATTCACAATTTTTTTCTTTATATAAAATTACCGCAGGAAAATGAAATGGAGAATCTGCGGGCCGGTTTTTTGCAAAAGAGCGCCCGCGACGGCACGTTATTGGCAATTGATGGAACACACGTTCCCATTGAATCGCCAAGTATCTATCCGGCCCGATATATTAATAGAAAAGGGGCGTATAGTGTTGTATTTCAACTTGCCGTTGATTGTAGTGGCCGAATACGTGATCTTTTTACAGTTCTGCCTAGAAGTTGTCATGACGCTTTTTTATTTAGACGAAGCGGGTTATACACATATATCAACAGGAGGCGTCCCGACCCATAATTTGTTATCGGGGATGCTGCCTATCCATCTCTACCACGTTTTAAAAGACCGCATAAAGGGGCACTTACGGCGGAGCAAAGTCAATACAATTATATTATTTCCTCGCAAAGAATGACAGTGGAACGAGTTAAAGGATGCCTACAAGGTAGATTCAAAAAATTTTAATTTCCAGCACGTCGAGGTGAAAAAATAAATTTCGGAAGCCAATTTGTATTTGCTGCTGCAATACAAAACGCAATTTTGACGTTAACAAATAATGATCTTGATGAATTTTATGAAACAGAAGATTAAAGTGAAGAAGAATCAGAGTAAGTATCTACAAAATACTCAAAAAATATAATTCTACAATAATTATATATGTTTTAGAAATTAAAATTAGATTTTCAACTTTTATTTATTGTTATTACTTTTAAAATAATTCATTATTTCCTTGATGTTCCTATTAATGTGTTCAATTTTATCTTCCAGTAAATTACACCTATTATTGTTTTCGTGATTGTTCCCGTTATCCAAATTTTTTTTCATGTAGTACTCCGAAATATTATTATAGCAATTTTCTTTCATTTTTCTTCCTTCTTTGATTTCAGCTACAATTTCCTTTATTGCGCTTGTCTGAGAGGCTTTTTTTTTAATAGTTTGTGTCTTTATTTCTCTTACTTCGCTTTTTTCTGTTTCATCCTCTGTTACTTCACGCTTATTTTGCAATTTATGTGTTTTCGACCTGTCAACCATCTCAATAATTTCATCTTGATTTTTCATTTGTTCATCAATAACCAGGATGGAGGTATTAATTACAGCTACAGGAGTAATTGAACAATCTTTCTTGCAGAAAGGCTTAAATGTTGCATAATGTTTCCATTTTGATGGCGTAGCCTCACTTGTCCCTGCAAATGAATGCTCCTTTCTAAATTTCTTCAATAGATAGTTGTATATCTCCTGTGCAATTTAACCACTTATATTTTCGTCTATTGATTGAGCCAGTTGTCCCAAATGCTCAGTCATTTTCTTGCTATATTTGCAATCATGTGTATTCTTCTCTACCCTGTCCGCACTATGTCGTACTTCAACTAGTGTTTTTAAAAGATGATCTGTCCAAAGATATACTGTCATATGAGGGTCTACAAAATATATAATTAAATCCCCTGGGAAATTTTTATTTCTAAGCATAGGAGGGTTAGGAAAAAATATATACTTGGAAATCTTAATTACCATGGGGTTTTATTTTTTTGAATGTAAAAAAATTACCAAGGAAATTTTTAAAAAACCCATGGGTATTTTTAAGCCCTGATTTACGGCTCAAAACCCCTTGGTAATTTTTTTTGAATGTACCCTTAGTTTTTATTCTATATTTTCTAAGGGCATATCAAAATATTATCATTTTGGGGTCCGTATATTTGCGGACACCCTGTATGTGTAAAAAAGTTTACACCGGACTTTCTAGCTGCCTTAGAGGCTTGATTTAAAAAAAAAAATCTCCGTGTAAATTTTTATCCTGGATAATTCATGAGCTTGTGTCAAATTTCCTTTTTTCGCTCTATCCTTTTATACTGACTAGAAAATTGTACTAAGTAAGTGGGGTCTACTTTGCCTCAACCACTTTTATTAACAATGTTTTTTATCGTTTTAATTCTAAGTTAGGCCCAGACGAACTTAATAAGATAAATGTTTACGTATTTAATAGGCGGCTTTGCATTATCTAAAGGTAGGAAGATATTAATGTCCTTGTTTTTAGGTTCATCGGGGCTTAGTATGATATTTTTTTTTCATTTTGGGCGGGGGTAATGAAAGACTTAGTATAAATTGGGGTTTAATATTTCTTTTAATTATTACGGAGTTGTCGCTATATCCTCTTGATAACGTTTCGTGAATCATTGGTGACTCAGACTCTAATTGTTTAGAGCCCGGGAGGATGTTTTCTTTTTATGTTGGTCGGCTACTCCCTGCAGATTAACTTCCAGGGCCATGTTTTAGAGGCCTTTTAGAGCTCGCGTTCAGACGCTAGCCTTTGCCTGTCGGTAGGATGCTTCTAGTTGCACGAGACTGGTACGGTCGGTCTATATATTCCCTTCCACCTAGAGGGTGACTGTACAACTGGGATAAGCGTGTGGGCACGAACCTTTTCTTTAAGGGTGTCCTCGTCACTTAGGCAGTGCCACTACTTACCCTGATACGCCATTTCTAACGCTAGTATTTTCTTCGACGGGATACCAAATAAGACAAAAGTATCATTGCTTCAATGGGCATTTTTAATCGGCCGGTACCGTAAGATGAAAAAAGACGCACTAAAGCGTCATAAATTTTGGTATTTACAATAAAATAATATATGACGTTTGATATATTGCATTTTATCGACACAAAAAAAACTTAAATGAAGCCTGATCGAACAAGGGTTTTTTTATGCAGAAAAAAAAACAAAAAGTTATGATAATGAATTTTTTTTTGGCTTTTTTGTCAGTTTTTCTTTTTTTAAAATCTATTAAAGTATTATAAAATGTACAAAAAGACAAAAAATTTAAGCAGTAATACATAACCAGTAAAAAAAGTCAATTGTCAAGAAAACTTAGGTATATGTATAAAAAAATAGCTTTAAAGAATTTTGCAGTGTTCGCTCCAACTCTGTGTACGTTACCAAAAGTTTTTCGCATCAAATCATCATACATTCTGACTGCGCTTATATTGCATATTGTTTTGTTCGTATCTGTAAGGTTGCAGATTAAGTTTCCTGCAGTGGCGTGCCAAGGGGAGGAGATGGGGGATCCAACATCCCATTCGGAAAAATTTATACGCCTGAATTCAAGGGGGGCTTTCTTTGTGCAGAGTGTTTTTGATTTAAGATATCCGAATAAAAAATTTTTAATACCAATTTATTCAAAAAACAAAAAAAATGTTTTAACTATTCTACAACATGTTTTTATGCCCTTTTTTTTATAAAAAAACTATACTACAACCATCTTCAAAAATTTCTGGGCACGCCAACGGTGTCTGTATACTGTCAAATTTGCATATGTAGTATGAGTTCATGTACAACGTAATAAGCCTCTAGAAGTAGAAGCGCGGATGTAAGATTAATTCCCCTAATAAAACACAACTAAAAAGAAGATAAAAAAAAAACACTTTAAGCTTGGAATTTTTACATCTAATTTTTTTAAGCGTAGTAAATATAAATTACAAATATTTTTATGCCGCACAGTTTTGTAATAAAATCAAATGGTCAGCTGGTGGTAAATGCAATATAAAACACATTTTATCATGCAAAAAAATACGCATATTTTTGGTTCATATTTGAATATGCCCAGGTTTTTTGCATCCAAAAACAGTATTTTTATGACCTTACTTTGTAATGATATTTTTTTTCAAAAATTTTCAAACGTTTGCATCGAGCTCCAATTGCTGCCAAAGGCTATTACAACTCAAAAAATATACGCACCGCGCCTGTAGGCAACATTCAAGCAAAACGGTATTGCAAACAATTGCAAAAAAGCCTTTTTCTGCATAAAAAAAACTTTTACATATAGAAGACAATATATACACATAATAATGCGTAAAAAAAATGCAAGTGCACACTTTGGGATAGAAGTTTGAGGTGTTTGCGTTTTTACATCAAGCGTAGTTTTTTTTTTTTTTGTTTTTTTAATCCTCTGTATCTAAAAATGTTTTAACATTATATGACTATATTTTACCTCGCTCTCTTTAAAGGATTTATTAGTGTTTTTCAGTAAGCACATTAGCTGTCTGTGTATTTTTGGTATACAAGCTACTATTTTTAAGTAGATCTCTTTTTTTTACATAAACCTATCTACAGAATCAAAAAATTAACACAAGTATTTCCATTTTTCACTGAAATATATACAGTGCCCCGTAAAAGTGTTGCATGCCTTCATCGACGTTAGCAAAGCCCAATCATGTTTGTAAATAATTTTTTTAGGCGCAGAAAACGTAAATTGAAAATCTTTTTTCTATTAAGTCGTAAAAACTGCGAAACCACCTATAAAAAATAGCGTGTTTTTTTTTGGTGTGCGAATTAGGGTACGTTCAGAGTTCCCGGCATCAATTTAAAAATAGTCTTTTAAAGACCTTTATTCTTTTATTGCATTTATAAAACAAATCTATAAACGGAAAAATACTGGCCATCGAACTGTGCTCTGCTGCCAATGAAAAATTTCATACTACGTAAAAACCAAAAAAATAGAAGTTTTTATGCCTCTTTTCCTTAGTTCAAATATCTTCTTCCTCTATGAATACATATAAATGTTATAAGTTTTTTCTTTGTAGAACACAATATCAAACTGCTTTTATGACCTTTATATGTGCCAAAACAAACTTTTAACAACATGTAAAAAATTATATTGCTGTTTAATCGTTGATTAACAGCTTGGACAAATATTTGTTTAGCTTACGCGACAACGTAATACATATTCTGCTTATAAAACACTGGTTACGGGTCGTATGATTTTTGGCCAAAAAATAAAAACTTAAGCAGCATATTTTCTTTTTTTGTTAATTGCAAACACAGTATTGCAGGTAAGCATTTTTTTGGTCATTTTTTAGACCCCTTGTTTCAAGAATAGTATTTTTGTTCATCGTGATGTTAAAAATATAGGTATAGAATAATTTTTTATATGGATCATTAAATTCGTTTAAATGAAGCGCAATTACTGGTATTTTTATTCTGAGTTTTTCTTACAGATGTTAAAGCATGTTCCTATATATTATTTAGTACGGTTCATGTTTGTAAACGGTATTTTACGACGATTCGTCATAACGGATTTTATACGAGTATATAGTACAAATACTTTAAACGAGTTTTTTAAAAGTAGCATTTTAATTCATAGGATCCCAATTTCGGATTGCGGCATTTCTTTTTTGCATTACAGTCAGCCATTATTACTATTAATTGTATTTTTTCATAAAAAAGAAATTTACTTAACAATGACTAGCTATTATAAATAGGACATAGATTTCACGCATTTTCAAGGGGCAAAAAATATCTAAATCTTTTGATTATTTTTTTTTTGAATGGTTTAAATATAATAATGATCACCTTAAAAGTTCACTAAATATTTCATGCTTACTATAACGATTCTATAAGGTTTAACTCTAAATTTAGCCAAAATAGTAACCATAAATCCACTGTTTTGCTTTAATATTTCATAATTCTTTGCACATTTTAAATGGTAATAATATTTACTTGTATCTTAAATATGGATTTTTTAAAGGACAAAATTTCTATGTTAAAGGGGCATTCTTTGCCTGCAAACGGGCATATATGAGAAATCGTCGTTTTTTTTTATTCCCCTCAGTCGTAAATTGCGCGATTGAAGATTTGATTTTATATATGCTGGCAATACCAGATATTTTTATTTCATCAGCGGACAAGCCATTTTTCTACTTTGAAAATGCCAAATGTTACATATATGTGTCATTTATGAAATTTAAATGTCCAAATTAAATAACAAAACCTTGATTCAAAAAAGCATATCCGATGGGAAAAACTATTTTGTGGATTTTTGTAAGTTGGGTTATATTGTTTTAACTTTAAAAGTTTTGGTTAATTTAATTTTCAGAAAGTTAAATTTTGACAAAAAATTTTTTTTTAGCAAAATTTTAAAATAAACATTCTTAAAATTCTTTTATATACCATTTTTTAAAACGACACATATATGTGTCATTTTTCTGCTAGAGAGTTTAGAAAGTATTTGAACTTTTTGTTATAAACACGTGATTCCTGAAGTTTTTTTTTCCAATTAAGTGTATATTTAATTTAAACCTTGTTTCGAACGATGCTTTTTTTGATATTTTTTAAAAGCCTATAAAATTCTATTTATTAAGGTTACATATACTTAAAAAGACAGTATTATAAAAGTCATGTTTATATCTACAACACCAATACGTTTTTTATTGTCTTATTTTGTTCCTAAATGCTTGCACACGGTCTTTTTCAGCCTAGCAATTTGCCGGACCATCTGTGCTCCCTCTAGATAATTTACCAAATATAATTTTTTGATAATAACTAAATCAAGTAAATTTTTGGTAACTGCAGTGGATTTTTAATTAAGCACCATTTTTTTAAATACAATAATAATTTTTCTATTTTTCAATCATGTCTATATTGCACGAAAAACATGTTCTTTGCCTTTTTATAAAGCATCTGTACAAATAAAAAAAAACTAACAATCGAATGAACTAAATACTGCACATGTAATATTCTATATTGACAGACTGGTTGCACAGAGTTTTTAAATTATGTTTTTTTTCAATATTACTTTAAGTTTTACTGCTTAGTTTTTGGTCAAAAAACATTTTTAAACGATTTTTAGAACAGGCTGCAACAAAATCATGCTGCTTATATATGGCGAGCCTCCTTGTATTGTACATTTAGTAATTTTATGCGTGAGTTAGCTGTGCTTGATTGCCATGCGCGGAGATTTTTATTATGATTTAACAAAGCTGTAGCATGACTGTGCAGGTAGATTTTATTATTAACCATAGTGTATTTTTTAATTCTTCTTCAAGATACTGTTTCAAAAAATCATGAAAAAATATTTTTGAGTCCTAGTAAAAGTACCTTGTGTACAAAACTTAGTGCTGCCGCTATGTTACGATGCATAAAAAATTTCAAAAGGAATTTGTGATAAAGAAGGCAAAATGCAGTATGCTGTTCATTTATAATGTTATAATAAAATCCAAAATTAGAAATGAACGTGAAGATGTAACCTTAAATTATTTTTTAAACAGTTTTATGCCTTGTACGCTTTGTTCCAGCGTCTTGCGTCAGCATTTTAATAATATCGTTTTGATTTTACGTTTGTATTCTTAGTTTTTTATAGCCACTTTATATATAATAACAGATAAATGACCATATTGGAATAAAAAAACACCCTGCATTGTAAATGCACTACTTAATCGGGTTTTCTGATCTAAAAGTATTATTTGCCAATTTTTACAAAAAAGTGTTGTAATGCTTTGAAGAGCTTGCTAAGGCACCCTAGAGTTGCAGCTTATATAGAGAATTTTGTTGTTGTTTTACCATTTTAGGTCTTGTAAAAAAAGTACATTAATATGCATTGACACACTATATCATTGAACAACAGGGTAGATGATTGACAAATATAGCAAAAAAATAGTTTTTCAATCAATTCTTTAAATAAAACTTTAAACAACACTAAAGACCGTGATTTCTTTACAACAAACATACTTGTAATCTTAATAGTGTGTTGAAACGTACCTAAAAAAATATTTAATGTGTTTTTGAAAATACAAACGCTTTTACAAGTTTTTTTAGGGTAATTTACTTAGCCAACAGATTTGTTATTTACTATTATAGAAACACTGTTTGCAAAAACAAAGAAAAACCCTTTTCAGAAGAAAAATCACATATTTGTTTTGTAGATTTTACCCCCTACAGGCGCAAAACCACAATTAATGTTTTTTTCCACAAAGCGCAAACCCACATAAATACCGTATGCATAACCCCTAAAATCGCGCATTTACATTTTATAATTCTTTAAACCTTAAGTCATTAAAATTCAAATATATGGAATTCTAACTTTATGGTATATTTTTTTTGTAAGATTTAAGATGCAGAGTTGAAATGCCAACAAGGAATTACAACGTTAAAAAAATGAAATCGTGCGATTAAATTAATAGCCAAAAAAGTATTGATATCGGTTTGCTAAGACTTTTTATTTCACAATGTATAACAAAAACCATTATAGAGTAAGTTATAACAATATATAAAACAATGAAGTACACACATAACCCGTGTTAATCTGATAACGGAAAAAATTATAAAACGACATAGAATAAGTGTTAAAATTAAACATGGATTATTAAATAAAAAATACGAATAATCACCTGAAGATATAATAGAAAATGTGCTGAAATATAAAGCATAAAGTAAAAACAAGAAAATGCATGACAGAAACTAAAAAAGCCCTTTTTCACATATTCTATACACTTCTACACATGTAGAATACGTTGCTGTACTTTAAATCCAGTAATAAATTTTCTAAATGCTTTTTCAGAAACAAAAAAATATGCAATATATGGATTTTTAATTCTGTTTTATTGCAATTTTGTTTATTAAATATACCAAAAATTTTCAATAACCAAAAGAGGGACAAATGCTGTATAAAAACTTGCAGATTTATTATTTACGTTTACAAGTATATACAAAGAGTGTTTTAAGTAAAAGTGTATTAATAAGTATTTATGACTGTTTATGTTTGCAAAAAGGTTATTGACGATAGTTGTCTAGCTAAAATAGTCGTTTGCATTTGTCTTAACATTGTTGTATGACCCTTTTAAAAAAACGTTTGCCTTTGTATAGATTTGTATTTTTTAGACCCCATAATGACCAGTTAATTTTTTTGAAAGAAAAAGAAAGTCGCAATTTTTTTACAAACAATATAATATGCATGAGGAAAAACCAAAAAGTGTTTTACCATAACGAATAATTAAGGGCATTCGAAAATATAGCGATGCGTCAAAGATTGTCATAGAAAAAAATGTAACAGATAGAAATATATATGCTGTCACTGCAAATATTCATGAATTTATAAAAGCCTAGTGTTGCAGAATATATCAAGAACTTACAGTTTTGAGTAATATTATAGCGTTTTTGCCAATGTAGATGTGCAAAACAATTCAATAAAAGAGAAGGGAATTTCGCTGCTGCATATGATAAGTCACTAGTTATGCAATGTACATTGTGTCACCTGCTATTGTAAAACAGCCACGATATGAAAAGAAGCAATATAAGAATATTAAACAAAGGAAGGAATTGATAACGAAACACACAAAGAGACAAAAAGATAATAAAAAGGTTTATCACTGCTATTGAAGTGCAGCAGTAAAATATGAAACTAAAAAACCGAAAAACAAAACGTAAAGATATACCGCAACAGAAAACAGAAAGTTTGTGTACAGGGTTGACTATGAAAGACATTTTTATAATGCAGTAGTAATTTTTTTGGCGCGTGAAGCCAAGCCGAATTTAAATTTTTTTGCATGGCCAGAACAATATCAGTAAGGTTATTTTAGTAAAAAAACATACCAAACAATAAAAAACAAAATTGAGTTATAAATTTTTTTATTTGTAGCTTCAGAAAATTGTATAATTAAGATACATAGAAAATTAGAAATATGTAAATAAAAAAGCATTGAATTGCAGTAAATAGCACTTTATTAACGCCTATTTCGTTAAAGTTTTATAAAAAGGGGGTAAAAATTTTGAGACGTAAAATCACATAATACGCAGAAAGCGTTTTTGTTTTGCCATATGTACTTTTGTAACGCGATTGGCGTACATGGGCAAATCAGTGCGCGGCGTAAAAAATTTTTTACAGTACAAAGGGCAAGTTTAACCCTTTATTTTTGTATTCTATATTGTTAATGCTAGTGGTTCGTGCCCCAATATGCACAAAAAGTTTCAGATAAATGTTTGGTAAATAAAAGTGCAATATATTTCTTTTTAGAAGTGTTCTTTATTGTTTGCATTTTCATTTGTGACCTATAAAGCATACAATAAACCATTCTCAACGTAATTAAAAAGAAGTAAGGTACTATGTCTTAGTATTGCATATAATCATTTTACATTTCATGTGTCATTTGAACTCATTGCATTTCCCATGTAATTTTTTTTAGTTCATTAGAAAGTTTTTCTTGCATATAACTAAATCAATACTTTCCCTTCATATAGTTCTGCCGTGTTATCTTATCTTTATGCATATCAAGAATATACACATGCATAAAAAAGTGCACATGCGTTTACTACTAATTTTTGTACTTCTCGGAGCATACAACCTTGCAAGTAAAGCCATCTACTTATTAAAAAAATATTGTCAGCGTCACAATGATCTGTAAATAAAAATGGCGAAATTTAATAGTTATGTAAATTGAGAAGTCAATATTCTTTAAAACCTAGGCAAAGTATTTTATACTGTGGCACGGCAATAAAAGCCGGATCCGCCAAGGATAGCCATCGTTAACAAGTAATAATAAATCATTTGCAAAGAATCGATTAACAAAAAAAAACGAAATAATTGAAGATAATATGATTCATGAGCACTGTCATCCATATGGCGCAAAAAAATATTAAGATCTTTTGATCAACGGCTATCAATACATTTGTATAATTTATATCTTTTTTTGTCTAGCAAAAACTAGGGATATTTGGTTTAAGATCCTGTAATACTGGTTCCAGTAGCCCATTCATCTACTATAAAACACAGAAGACTCGTAAATAAAACCATTGTAATATTATACCCTGTTACAAGATAAAAGAATAGAATATTTGGTTTTTTGCAAAAGAATGTTTTGCTTCAGATTATGTATAAGTTGATTTGAAATATTTATATCGAAATCAAAAAAAAAATAATCGAAAGATATCTATTGGATAAAATACAAGTTTGTAAAGAT
>JAQFYM010006806.1:0-11221 GCA_034694785.1 Agrenia bidenticulata
ATGAAATCGCAGCATGTTATACAATCTGTACTCATAGTTGTGCAAAACGAGTTTTTCTGTATGTTTTACAAAAAAGAGTTTGTATAATCCATGCAATTTTTATAACATAAAGTGTCATATATTCTCTTGCTTTAAAAATACGCGACACATAAAGTTGGCGAAATAAAAGTAGCAAATATGCTTCACCCCGTATGAAGACGGTTTAAGACAACAAGATCATATATAAAATTTGGTTTTTCGTTTCTATGGTGTAATTCTTTGTAGAACTAAACCAAAAAACTTCCGTGTAATTTATTTTCCAAAAATAAAAATCGTAAATTAAGAATAAGTTTTTTTAGTTATTTTTTATATAAAAATCTAGAATACTTGCGTATAAAAAAGTTAAAATGGATAGACCCATGTACTTTGTTGTATAAAAAACATTGAAACACTTTTTTAAAACATATTAATTTTGGTTGGTCCAATTTTATAATATTGAGCTAGGATGCAGGTGGGCAATCGAGAATAGTGCCAACTACGAAAAGAACTTTTAAGAGTATTTTTTTTTTTTAAAGATTGCTTTTTACACCATAGTATATTTGCACAATTTATAATTTATATGCAGACTACAGGTTTTGTGTAAAAAAATAAAAAATGTAACCAAAGTTTTTTTTATAAAATAAGCAACTAAATAAAATGGGGTTTGTAATCTTTTTTAGCATACTTTAATCAAAAGAACATTTTAACGGTATAAATTTCCTAACGTTAAAATTTGTTAAAAAAGGTCGCATATTGTTTTTGCATCATATTGTATTTTTTGAGTTTTGCATGCCCATAATAAAACCATAAGATTAAAAAAGCATGTCATCAAAATACGTTTTAAATCTGTAAAGTAATGCTTTATAAAATTATATTTTATACACGTAAGAGTCCATATTAAAATCTTTGGTAAAAATTTTTCTATAGGATTATAACAAAAAATATCTAAAAATATGTGCAATAATATGGCAAAAAGTTGTTTTGCAAAACTCGAAAAAACTCGATAACCTTTTTTTGTAAAAAATAAAAATCAGATGCGCGCCTTGTAATTTCTTTATAAGAGTACACACTTACACTAGAATAATGCAATCTAACATAACGTATAAAATGTCTTTCTTTAATTGCGGGCCCGCAGTACACATTTTTATATCGAAAATCTGACTTATTCTATAAGGCTTCCAAAAAAGTACAATAACAACGTATCAAAAAAACGCATAAGTTAATAAAAAATAATTTTTGTAGAAATTTTGAGAAAATATGTAAGCACGATTTGACGAATCTTTAAAAGATGCTTTCTTGCATTGACTTGACCTAAAAAAGTTTTTGGTTAAAAGAATTTTTTTTACTGATGCAAAAAAAAATATATTTACCGGTAAGTGTGTGATTTTAGATAAGTTTCTTTTTTTACAGGCTTTTTTTAACTTTTTGATGATACCAAATTTTCTATAAAACCGTTTCCGACATAAGTTATTCTTAAATATACCAACCACAGTCAAAAAAGTTCTTATGCAAGGCATCGCATTTTTCGAGTCTTTTCCGTACGGTTTTTTACCTTCTTCCGCGTTTGTAAACAAAGCCCGTGCAAGTATTTTATGTGTGGTTTTCTAGTATTTTTGTTTTAATGCAATACTTGTATTTTTGGTGTAGCTGAATACTTGTAAACACACGCATAAAACATTTTTGTTACGCAACTACAATAAATATAGGTAAAACGGCGACCATACCTGAATTTCGCTTGTCTATTTATAGACTTTTTGTGCAGAGAAAACCATAATAAAGAATATTGTAATGTCTATATTCCTACATATTTGTCGTTATTTATTTGAGTACAAAGTTAGTTATGCGTAATGCGGGTGTTACTTTTTGCTAGAAATTATGACTTGATCAAGGTGTTGCAAGATTATTTAGGTTAAACTGGTTTAATAAAAATGACCAAAATTGCTGCAGGAATAATCTGTGAACGTTAACCACTAAAAAAAAAAAACACTATTAACGATCATGTACAATATTTTTTTGGCAGAAAGCAATTTATTTACGACAAACTCGTACGTTTTTATTGCAAAAAATACGCTGTCTAAAAAATAAGAGAATATTGTTAATGCAAAACATCCGTATCCAAATTTATGTAAATTCAGCCAAACTAACGAATTACGCCATGATTACCTGGTATTTTGCAATAAGTATTTGTAAAAAGATCAAAAGACTACAGGTTTTTTGATATTACAATTAACCGTTATATCCATACATTCGATATTACGTTTTTTTATAAGCACTTTTATTTTATTTCCTGACAAGAAAAATTGCATCTTTACATATAAAAAAACACATACAAATAAAAATTGAAAACAATTATGTTATTGACTAGTTGATTTCAAATATGTACAGATTTTTCAAAGAGTATAATTTGCCCAATAAAAGGGTGTTAAATTACAAAAAGATACAAAAGAAGTGCTTTTTTTATAACTTTTATTTACAGGTAACTTATTAAGCCCCTTGTAATTTTTATCACGTACACCCTTTAAAATTTTCAAATTATTGTAATTTTACAATATATATAATCAATGACAGTGGCGCAGCTATGAAGGGCAGATAGAAGTGGGGCTTGAGCGCCCTAGAAAAAAAATTGTAGCCTAAATAAGATGGGGGTGGGTTATTTTTTATGCGCGTAAAAATACTGAAAAAGTCTATTTTCAAGAAATTTGTATTTATCAATTTTTTGGAAAAAATACATCAAAATTGCAAAAATATTTTTTATCGTTTTAGCTTGTTTATTTTATTGTGCCCAATCTAAAAAAATTCTTGGCTACGCCACTGATCAATGATTATAACAAAAAAAAAATGTTAAGTTTACATGAAATATAGTAATACTTTGTATTGTTTCTACTTTTTGATCAAAAGAAATAAATTTTTATACACAGAAAAAAAATTAAAAAAAAGGAACACTCTAAAAACTTGAGTTTTTGCGTAATGCGTTAATACACAAAAAAAATTATTCGGAGACATATTAAAAAAGAGTCCATTTCATGTTATCGTATGTTTTTAATTAATGCAAATTAGTATTCATAGCTTTTATTGATTGAGACACTGTAATCACTATGTTTACAATACATCGAAGCTTTTTATACGCTAGAATTTCCGTTCTTAAAATTTAACGCAAGTATTTTTTTTATGTTTTGAAATTTATTATGCGTAAGCTTTGTAAAAAGATACTAAGTACAAAAAAGAGAATTGAATTGCCCTTAAATCTTAAAAGACTTTTTTTTGCAAAAGCGCATAACTTACGAAGTGCAAAAATCAAATTTTTTTACAAAACCAAATACCGAGTAATAAGCGAAAATACAAATACAAATAGCAATTAATATTTGTTTTTAATGGTTTTTTAGATATTTTCTTTTTTATAAAATTAATTTGTTACTTAATGGAGGACTTTTTTCTTAGTAAAAATGGTAAAATTGTACAAAGAATGTTAAATAGTAAGTGTTGCGTTTTACAGATCACATTAAGCGTAGCTTATTGTTAAAAATAAAAGGTTTGCCGCCTCATGCTTTTAAACTTAGGGGTTTTATAATATCTAACACAAAGTTTTGGTTGTGCCAAATAAAAGATAGCAAAAAATAAAAGAAATATAAGAAGGCGTATATATAGTTTTAAACTAAAGTAATTTTTAAAGTCTTCTAAAAGCTGTGCCAAGATACAAAAAAAAGTTTACATTATTACGAATTGATTTTTTTTTGTAATATACGCATTTTAAAAATTATGAGTCTTATGTAGATTCTGTTACTTAAGTTTACACATCAGTACTTTTATGTATCTAGACTGACTTCACACAGCAAAAATCTCAAGCGAAAAATTTTTTATGCAATATTTCTGTTTTCTTGGCATATAAGGTTTTTTTGTATTAAAAGAATGGTCAAAAATATAGCATACTTACAATTGAATACAAAAATATGTCGCAAAAAAACCTCGTAAAATTTACGCGTAACAGAAATATAATATTCGTTCTTAAATAAAACGTATAAACAAAAAAACATATTTTAGAAAAGCACCGAATAACAACTTTTACCAAATAAAAACTATTCAGTTGCACCCTTCACGCATAATACATATCAGGGCATTATAATATTATATTAAATATTATATTGATAAATATTTTAAACAAAAAAATATATTGAATAATATAATATAATAGTGGCAATTATTTTTTATATAAAATTTTTTTGTCATTATTGTTAATTATATCTTGTATAGTTTTAGCAGACCAATATTTTTTATTCTTTTTGAGAAATAATATTGTTTCAAGATTATCGTCACTTAATCCGATTCTTTGATCGGTTCTAATAATTTTTGCGTCACTTAATAGACGCTCACATATAATAGAAGTTATTCCTAAATAACTAAGATCAATGGGAATATTATCGTTTAGCTGCGCAAGACTTCTTCGTTTAATTTTTTTGCGATTGATAGTCTTGAACAAGAGCATAATCCTGTGCATTTGAATTAATGTAATAACCATGTGTAGACCATGGAATGCTTTGATTTTATCTGTTGTCATTTCACTGGCCTTTCCGGGAGCAATCTTATATAATCATTTTTTAAAGCTGAGGTTGAAGACGATAAGGGATTCATTACTTAAATATGTATGCATTTCTAGATATTGTGAGATAAGCTCATCAAATAATAATCTACCCTTTTTCTATGCTGTAATTTTCCTCTTTCTGCATTTTCTTCACCAACTCCAAATCACTAAAAACAGCTAATAAATTATCAATCTTTTTATTTTCAGATGGGCTCAGCAAAAAATTTCTATGATCAACGTCATCATCAATGCAAAAGACTAGTTATCTCCTTGTATCTTTGTAGAGTGCTTCCAGTATAACGCCATCTAGTTAGTTTCGTTGTCACCTGGTGTATATTTGTCATCCATCTTAGCAAAGCTATAAGCTTTAGCGTCTTGTATTTGTTCATTATCTATCCCACTTTTGAAATAATTGCATCATAATTAATATCATTAATATATCTTTTTACTGCCAAGTTAAAACTATGGCTATAGCATCCTAATATACTATTTTCGATTTTATTTGCCATTGCTGCGTAAAAATTGCAATTATCGCACACAATAAAAACAATATCATCTTTTATCATTTCATAATAACCTAATCCACTTGTATAATACTATAAATAACATCTGGTTTATATAAACTACAACATCAAACGTATTAAATGCCAGTAAATTCTGTGTAATATCTTCTTATTGCTAGACAAAAATTGCAGTAAAATAACGCTTATGTGCTGACCAGCTATCAAATACTATATCCACACGCCGTAATAGTTTTTTTGCAATGTTGCCTTTACTGCTTCCTTGCATTTAAATGCCTACTTCATAAATGTATTGTAGGCAATATGAGTCAGTGTAGTGTTTCTTCTTGTATAACTATTTATAAAAAAAGAGAATGGCAAATTACAGCTAATTATCTAAAAGAGCCTCTCATAATAATTTTTCGCTTTAGACCTTATCAATATAGAAAGAGATGTATCTATAAAATATTATTGCCCGACGTTTCTTACTGCATTTGTTCTAAAACATCCATATGCTTGTCCTTTTACAGTGGGATAAAAGATTTGTTTATCCATATAGCGCAACATGTACTCCTCTTTTTGTTCCACATCACATATGTATACGTTTTCTTCTACACTTGTATATAGAGCCGCCACAATGTCTTTACTTGAAACTATACGGGTAATATATTATATATTACAAATAACAAGGGAAGCCCAAAATAAAATATTGAAATGCTTATTATACAATATATTGATGTAATAATATATTATTGAAATTGATTGATACATTTTAAAGCACACACTTAGTAGAAAACCGTGACAGGAACGTTTATAAACGCATTTAACTTGTTTTTTGTTGCGTGATTATAAGAAACGACAGCCTTAAAAAGAAATTTATATTATCATTTTTTGGCATTATTTTACATTGCCTAAATTTTAGACGCAGCATTGCAAGATTTATATAAATATTGCAAGGTAAGCGTAGGTTGTATAAGAGTACAGTATTTATACATAAAAAAAGACAGATAGGGACACATTACACGCTAAAATTTTTTTATGCTTTTTAAAATGCATATGCTAAAAGCAGCTTATTAAATTTGCATACATGCTGTACTTTATGGCAAAAATATGTAGAAAACATTTTTCATCGTACTTAATTAGTAAACGCTGCTAGAAATACAGTCAATGTTTATTCATACGTAAAAAAACGATTATCGGATACTATAAATTTTGCAAAGCAATATAAAAATATAAGCAGATTTGCAAACTAGGTATAAATAACCGGTTTACTGAATAACTGAATAAATTTGAGTTTTTTCTTTATTTTAAAAATAAATGATAACCGGATATTTTAGGTTTAAAACAATTTTATTTCGTTGACTTTAATATTTCTATCCTTTACCCCTTTTTTGTTTTTGTAAATTGTAAATCATATTATTAAACACTAAAAAATCCCCAGTGTGAAAGTATTATGAAAAAAAACAGCTTTCGCAAAATGCATAGTACCTGGCTGTAGTCGAGTAAAAGAATGTGCAGGATATACTGAGCCAGTCATGAGTCCTCATTAACAGCAAATTTATAAAATCGACATTACAAATCAAAAGGTGCGTTGTTTTAAAAAAGCCGTTTAAAAAAACAAATGCAACTCAACATAAAGCCGCAGCAACAATCATTTTTCCAAAAAAAAAATACACATACTAATAGTAAAGCAAATAAAGACATCAGCAAGAGTTTACTAAAACTGTACAACAAGATAGCAACTAATTAATGTCATATTAGCTGGTTGTGCTTGTGTTGATGATAAAAGGTGTAATACTTTTACCTAACCCGAATTCATCAAAATTGCAATTTTAAGTAAATCAGTATATTTTTAGATATTTTCAGCAGGTATATATCACAAAATGACATTTTATTAGAATAAAGAGTAAAATCAAACACAGTATCATAAATAAAAAGAAAATTAACACCGATTGTGCTGGGCGCGACGAGTAGACGATATTATGCCTATCTGTTTTTTTGCGCGTGCTGTTTTAATATAGCTACTATATTAAGTCTACGACTTGTATTTATAGATGGGGAGCAAACTGCAGAAAATATAAAAAAACTCATTGAAAACAGATTAGAAATTTAGAAATTAGTATTTAAAAGACATAAAAAATCTTCAATTTATGGCGGTGCATTGATCATAAAAAAAACATTACTGCAAACCATCGATGTAATAACTTGTTTAAAACATGAATCGCACTTATCGATAGTTAACGTTATATACACGAAATGATCGAAAGATATAGCTGGGGAAACGTGTGACATACTAAACAAAAACTTTGTGTGATTGGATTAGAAAATGACAGCAGTGAGATAGTTCTTTTTTTTAAAAAATGTGGGTAGTTTTTCTATTAGTGTACTAGATTCTCTTGCGCAATTTAATTCGTATTTTAAATTTACAAAAAAAAGTTGGATAAATGTTTGTAATATTAACAAAGATTCATAAGAAAAAACAGTGGATAAGGTGGTAATAAATTTGGCGTAGTAGAAATAGTTGAGCCTTTAGCGATTATATTTTATTTTGCAAAAGATCCCCAATAAAATTCAATGTCCTTAAAGAAAATAAAAGTCAAATTTTTTTATAGAAAGCACAAGCTCAAATTATTTTGCCCGAGTTTACTTCTCAGTTTGTATTTTACAAAAGATGTGTGCTGTTAATCGATGTATTTAATATTATCTGCGATCTTGTCTTTAAGCAAAAAAGGTTTTAAATATACACATGCTCAATAGACTAAAAAATATTATATAGCATGTGAAAAACGTACTACAAATAAGCGGTATAAGTGCAATATATTACTGCAAAAGCGTGTTTTCTAGGCATAATACCGGATGTGAAAACTGTGCCTGCACAATATCAAGTAATTCATGAAAACACAATTAAAAGAATATATTTAACTAAAAGAAATACGAAATTCATATCTTTAATATTGCATTAATAGGACGGAAATTCTACTTGCGGATAATTTTTATTTAGATATAAGCTCTAGATTATAACGATTTGCATATTTTTTAGAATCTTTTTATGCAACATGTTTAATTGCAACAGTACTGCACTTTATACCATAAATAAAATAAAGAATCAACATCATTGAATATAAAACGAACCATATGCCTATAACTGAAGTTTAGTTATAATGTCAGAAAACGTGCAATTGATGATGTCAAGGCATAAATCAAACGCGATCGACACGGTTGAAAATATGATTTACGGTTTAAAGCTACTAGGGTAAAGTGGTATACGACAACAGTGTGTACGGTACGTAATTCATACAGTTCTCCCAACACTTACAGAATCCGAACAGTTTTTTTTTATTAGCTGGTAATTTTGTAACTAAAATTCCAAATCGATCAAACCCTTAAACTGTAAATGCATATTGTTTCTAAAATATTTTTTTATTAATAAAAAAAAGTTAAGTAGAAAATAATTTTATACAATGCAGTTTTTTTGGAAAAAAAATACAGAAACGTTAAATTGCAGAATATAGCGATTTTCTAAAGTATTTAGTATCCGATTCAACAAAAAATGACCGACAAGGGTGACAAGCATACAAGTAGAGTTTTTTTTTAACAGATAGTGGGGTACGGGTGACGGGTACAGGTAAAGTGTTATTAATCTTTATATGTCAAAAATGCAAAAGAGCCGAAAAAGTGTATATAGGATTTAGGGGTTGGTTAAAGCTTTTTATAGCTGTTCTTCAATATTGCAAAACACTGCAAAACCAGTTTGTACAATAACAAGTTTCTTGTAATAAATATAAATAGATTATTTTATACATAAACTGCATTTAAAAGCTGCAGAAACATTTTGATGCAGTACATCGAGATGGTTGTATACGAGAACCACAAACGTAACACTTTTAGTTACAAAAAATTGCGCCAACCCATATTGTTGGTAGAAAAAACTTTCTTTGCTGTTTTCTTGTTTGCAGTTGAATGAATTGTTTTGCTAGAAAACATTTTCTTTTTTATTCAAAAAAGGCATTTTTATTTTTTGTATATTCATAATACATTTTATACACAAATACACACAGTGTATATATGATTATTGCTCTTTTTATTAACTTACAGTGTAAAAGTCTTATGATATAAAAGTTTTTATTGATGTTATGTAATTTTTGGCGCACATGAAAAAAGAGTATTTTTTTTGAAATATTACTAAAAAATAGCTTTTACAAAAAACATACAAATATACAAAAACGTCATCTATAAATAAACAATGCTGTGTTTATGTACAATAGATTTCCAGTCATCAAAATTCTATATATCTATGCTTTGAAAAGGATTTGTTATAATTGAGCTTTTTGTAACTAAATAAAAAGAATGCATACTGTTGTTCTATGTCTCATTGCAAGATATGATGCAAAGATACGTTTTGACAGGGCGATAGTTAGTTTCTTAGCACTGTATTGCTATTAACACATTGTATAAATGTTTTAACATTTAATTATACTGTGTTGTCTGCAATCAGAAAATGATGCATACAACGTTGCATCTAAGCATTTTTTTTTCTAGAACGACACTTTTAATATAAGGCCTTAAATAAAAATAAATATGGAACCTGCTAAAAATGGAAGTAATATGGATATATCTTGGTGTATAAAAGTAAAATAAAATCAAGTATGTGAAGCAATTTATGTTTTTGGTATCCGTGAACCAGTGCTAAAAAAGGTGTAATTACGTGTTTTACGTTTTTATGTGTAATTATAAAAAAACACTTAGAGTGGTTATGTTATCGCATTTTATTGTGTATACCCGTAACAAATAAAATCATTAGATACGGGTCACAAATTGCAATTTTACAAATTTACAAATACGAGTTACGGTTACATCATTTTATATGGCAGCACTTTGCTTATCATCGTTGTTTTTTAGTGATTTGTAAATGTATTTAAATTTATTGAGCTTACTTCTTGCAGTAAAGATATGGTTATCTATGGTACTAACATAATATGTGTATCTATGGTGCTTCCTAGGGGAAGGGAAGGGATGGGATGCCCCCCGGAACAAAATTAATGCAATAATGTGTAATTTTAGGCAGAAAAATACATATAATAAAAAATTTTTTTTTTGAGCTATCTCTGCAAAAAAATTTATAATGCAGTATTGTGTGTATCTAGCAGACCGGGCTGCTTATAAATTAAGTTCGTGAATATATACCGTCAATAATAGATTTAATAAAAGACTGTATCGTTAAAAATAGAGTCATATATGGCAGTCTATCAAAGAGTCGCTAAAAATATACCAAAGATATAAAAATTTAAAAATCATCCAGAATATGGAAATTTATGTTTTTTTTTTGACATGCTTTTAAATCATTTTTTCTACATCGTAAGTTATGATATACAGATGTTAAGTTTATTGGTATGGGTCTGGATTTCCAAATATTTATATATGAAATATTTTTATTTTTATTTTAATTTTTATAGCCTTCTAATGGGCATAAAAACAAGAATCAAGTGAAAAAAGGCCTAAAAATTATCCAAAAATGATTCTCAACGTATTTTTGTTGACAATAATGTTATTAAACTCCCTGGCTTTTATATTTTAGAGAATCCAGATTTTAGGAACTCTAATACACTAAAACCCTGATATTTTAAAATCCCGTCATTTGGAAATCCCAATATTTTAAAATCCCGATATAGAATACCCTGATTTTTGCCAATCCTGGTTTTTGGAAATTATCATTTTAGGAACCCTGAATTTATGTATTTAAAAGTATAAAAAAAGCATAAAAAAACTGCATTTTAAAAAAATGCAAATATAAAAAGCAGATTCTAGAAAAAACTGTTAACAAAAAACCTGTTTTCAGGAAAGCCTGAATTTTTTTGATTTTTTTTTCTGGTTATAAAATCTGTCTACAAAGCAAAACTGATATAAAAATTAATAATCTATGTCGAGAAAAAATAGATGTCGAAACAAAAAAATGCCCGATATTTTTTCTTTGTCTTTTTTCGCTAGGTATACAAAATTTCAGTTGATTAAATAGAGGTTTGCATCAGACCGGAAAAGACCGGACCGGACCAAAACCGGTCCGGTCCGGTCTTCTTTTCTGATGCACACAGGCATAAAATATGTACCAGTCTTACGAAAAATTAGGCGT
>JAQFYM010006807.1:0-11219 GCA_034694785.1 Agrenia bidenticulata
CCGGGATTTTTTTATGACCAGGGCTAGTCAGTGTTTTTTACAAAAATATGGGTTAAAAACACGATTTATGAAGTGCAAAATCTTTAATATTTTTTAACAAATGTTCAGTATAAAATTTTTAATTTCAGAATTTTTAATCTAAAAAAATCTCTGCACAAAAAAGGACCCCCCCCCCTTAAATTCAGGCGTAACTGATTATATCCAGGGGATCCAAAGCCCCCTACCTGCCTCCTCATAGCTACGCCTTTGCTTAGTACATAAGTGTATAAAATTTTAATGCGCTTAAAAAGGCTATTATATACTTTATTAAACTTAAAAACGCTCTTGTAAAGATTGGTTATGTTTTTACTTATCTTAAAGCTCTTCGCGGCATAAATAGCTTTTTCTTTAAGGTCACGCACAAAAGGTTCTTTTTATCTACTAAGTTACTAAAAAAGAAACTATATGTCAATAAAATTAAAAAGTTAGAACAGTAGTTTAAGTAGTTATTGAGTAACAAAAAACATTGTGGAATTTACGCATTTTTTTACGTATGCACAAGAAATTCCTGACTTTTAGAAACAGTGCTCGTATTTGTATATTAAGTGCAGTTGAGATATGCACTCTCACCAAAAAAAAACATTATGTTTAAATGGCTATCACACCACATACAAATATAAAATGATATACAGTAAAAATTAATAATTAGAACGTCAGCGCAAATAGTTTTAGACTTAAAAAATAATCGCATTTTAAGATGTATTTCTATTGCATTTCATTTTTATATTTTTTTGTTTGTCATAGCCAAACAATATTGGTTAAAAATGCTGGAGCAGTTTAAAATGTAGAAAAACTTAAAAAAACTGTTGTAGTAATTTTTAAAATAAAAGTACTTTTTTTGAAGTTTTTAAACCAGAATATGGTTTTTTGTTATTCAAAAAGGTAATGATACAAGATAATCTTGCAGAAAAAAACATATTTGTAGCAAAAAAAAATTTTAAAAAAAATTTTACCTTTTTACACGGTTTTATATTTGCAAAATTGTAGGAAAAACCCCACAGTAGAAAATTATAAATGCCATATATACTGTAAGAAAAAACGTTACCTTTTTACGATGTGAATGCAAAACTAAAATATTTTTCAGCATAAACTAGAAAATACACTATTGCCGTAGTTCATTTTGCTATATAAACTGTTTATTTATACGTTGAACTGTAGTAAAGTAATTTCACAATAAATTTTGTAGTATCTTATAAACTTAAAACTATATAAAACTAGACTAAATGCAACTGTCAAAAAATACAAGAATTAAACATTTATGATACAATAAAAAGAGAAAGAAAACTTATGAACTACGTTGTATTTTACAGGTGCCATGTGCATTTGATGTTTTTGTTGTTTTAACAAGGTTTTAAAATGCAGTTACCAGTATTTTTCTGGGGTACAATAAAGTATGCCTTTTTTGAAAAATTTTAGACGCTTCGCCCAAAAAGTCAAAATCCGTTCTTTTTATGCCTGCTTTATGTACATCGATTTTCTTTTGTTTGTGTCAATGTACTTTATTCGATTTTATACGTTAAGTGTGTATGAACAGTCTTTTGCTGTATATTGAGCTATAAAATATTACTTTTTATTTTTCAACGGTGGACCTTATGTTTGTTTATGCAAATTATTTTTTTCTATATATTTACACATATCTTTTACTATAAAAATTTATCTACGGCAAAAAATATTCGTTTTTACGAGTATACTCATAAACCCTATTTTTTTTTTATTTTTTACACAATTATAAATCAAAACAGAAATATAAATTTTACTGTTGATACCAGTCTGTCCTTTTTTGTAGAATTAAAAAACAATAAATAATTTCTTATGGTCAAAGTACATCATTTTTTACGGTTGACAATAATATGACAATTTAGCAAAAAACAGGCGTAGCTTACCTACCTAGGATAATACAAAGGCCAGCCACAAAGCAAACATTTGCTGTATATTACGCCCTAACAAATGATTATAAAAAAAAGATTTCTATATATTCTTTAAAATATCTTAACATGTATTTATCTATTGACAAAACATAGAACCTATTTACCACTACTACAGGTATATACAGTGTATGAGCATAAAGTTGTACTATAAAATTTGCCCGAAAAACCGAATATATTTTTACTGAAACCACGATAAAAACAGAATTATGTAAAACAATTTTACCATTACAAGGGCCTGCATAATTGCCAAATACTAGCATATTTTTATCTGATTCGGCAAAACGCAGGTTTTGTAGAAAAACCGGCATTTGCCGGGAACGCCAAAATAGGTTTTTTGACTTGAAAAAGTCGTTTAAAACTATCAAACAACTTTTTGTAGATCTAAAACTTGTTTTACATATGTTTAAAGCTGTATTATTAGGCTCAATTTATTTATAACAGTATATGCAAATAATAAGCACGTAGTACGTTCCGTACGAGACATAGCAAATTCAGTTGTACACTATGAAACATTTTTAATTTAAATGTAGAAACAAAGTCTTATACTAGAAAGTAAGGTTACAAAACAAGTATATAACCTGGATGCATATGTTAAATTCAAAAACTTAATTTCACTTATCCGAACAAACATGCACACCTATGGTTTCATAAATTGTGCTAAGTGTAGTACAGATAAACAATATACACTCTCAGATTGGTTTTTTTCTGACGACTATGCGATAAAAATTTTTCTAAATCTATATTAATACAGTATGATTATAAAATAAACATTTACGATCAATTGTAAGCATAAAAGTTTTGGTATGTGCACCTCTATATTAATACTAGGCCGGATTTTTTGTAAAATTTAGCCACCAATGCCGGGGTGTTTTGCAAAAAACCCAGCAACAACCGGGCCCTAACTAATTACAGATGCCTATTTTTTTTTAACGTACAATTTTTGTTTATAAGATTTGTTTTTTTTTATGTCACGAACATGCATTTTAAAATAAATTTTTATATTTTTTACAAGATTTAGATAGAACTTTGCAGTTTTTACTATGTAATGGTATTTTTTTGCATATTTACACGCAAAAAAAGCTCAGGATTTGTTTTTTTATTGTATTTTCTAGTTTTGGCGTATAATGTAATAGCGGTTTATTGTAATTAAGATTTGACGAATTCAGATGCAGTTTTAAAAATCTAAAAAAAAAATAGTATGTCAGCAAGAATTTATAGTGCATCCAAAGATAAAAATGGTAAGTGGAATTGTCCTTTTAATCAAAAACATACAAGTTTTAGCTTAAGGGGTTTTATGTGGTTTTTTTACAGCAAAAATCTCCAAAATAATTTATCTGTGTTTTTTATTATAAAGAAAAAAAAAACTTTAAAAAAACTTTCGATCTGGGGTTTATGCTTTACTTATATAAATAAAATGAATGCTTATGTGCCGGCATTCTGGGTTGCCACAGATTGCGACAGAATATAATATATTGTCCTAACTAGAACTATATGCAGTATTAAAAAAATCGCGAGTCAAGAAAAAAAAAAAACAAAAAAAATTATTAGCAACTAAAACTTATTTTTATCACCCAAAATAAAAGTTTTGTAATCAGGCAGCCATTATATCATTGATTATACAATTTGATTATATATTTCTATATAATTACAATCATACGGATAATTATTTTTTTGTAATCGGTAACGTACTACTAACTTGTATTTTTTATGTTTCATCCTTCAATGGTGTTTTGTATTTTTTGATAGGATATGTTTATCTGCCGCTTTTACCGTTTTTACAAAAAAACCAAAACCGTTTAATCTATTTCTTGCACAGACAATTTTTGACATGCATTTTGTCTTTTACAATGCTTTTAACGCTTTATTTTCTTAGAATATATATAAAAAAGAGCTTAAGAAATGTAAATACTTATATATCAAAAGTTTTTGCTTGCGTTTGCCTGCGACCCAAATTATAAGAGTAGAAGTAGCTTGCAGAAAGCCGATCAACATGCAAAGATCAATCTTTATTTTACATAGTATTTTAAATATCTTTTAGCTCATATAAAACACCATGAAAACCCAGTTTAAAATATTTTTGTTTGCAAAAATAAAATTTTGCGACAATTTTGACACGCCAACAGAAGTAACTTTAATATGCAAAACTACTTTGTAATTTCAACATCGATCGGTTGTTTTAAATATTTTTTTTGTGGTCTTTGTTTTTGTTTTTCTAATTTAGATAAAGGCTTGCTAAAAAAAACTTTTGTACGACCCTAGATAAACGCTTAGCGCAAAAAGCTGGTTTATACATGCTACATCTATCGCTTTACATATTGGAAATATTGTAGCTAAATAAAACTTTTTGTGTTTTTATTTTAACTCGCTGTTTTTTCTTTATGTAAAAAATGTAAACGCACATATCACGCTTCACAAATATGAGCATTTTCTGTTGCAATAGCAAGTAAATGTCAATTAAACGTGTAACAAGTACTTATGTTGCAAGAAGTTTTCTACTAAATACAATATATAATACATGGCTTGCATATATCAACAAGGTGAGCGTTATATTACACATGATTTTGGCTACAAAAACAATGTTATTTTACCTTGTGCATACTTTTACAATTGCAATTTTGTTAATGGTTTATTAAAATACCTAAAAACAAAGTTTAAAAATGCCAAGAATCGTGAATTGTTATGGAACGGTTTCCTCGTGAGGGTTGGGTATTAAATATCCAAAAAAAGTCATTTATCTTATATTTATTGGTCTGTGTTCGGCAATAACGTGGTTCTAACTCTAAATGTACATGCATGGGGCGCTAGAATATTATTGTTTAAACACTAAAAAACCATATGGTATAAAAAGAACTGGGGTAATGAATACAACCCCTTGCCCCGCACTATGCGCACCTAAACGCGGGTATACCCGTAACGACCTCTACACACCACATTCGAATGGTCGCTTTCGTACCTTGATGCACGTTATTTATTTTTTTGTTTTGCTTTCCTATCTGTTTTTCTTTTTTTGTTTTAGCTTTCATTCTTCCTAGCCGTTGTCCGAGTAAAGAAATTTTTGTTCTTGTAGACTTTTCTGTTGAGTGCATGGCTTAACTTTTTGTTAAACTTATTTCCATGTCTTCTTTCAGTACCTTGATTTTTTTTGTCTTTCTGAACCCAGTTCCTGTTTCTTTCAAATATGTATCTCATTTTTTAGAATATCGTTCTCCCTGTCACCTTCTTGTCGTTTCTCTTTACTCTTTTCATGTGCTACTGTTGGGCTTGTATGCGTATCTAAGAATGTCTCTTACGTATTTTGTGTTTTTCCCTGATGTCTGTCTCTGTAATGTTGTGAACGCATCTGAATTTCTTAATCTCTGATTCTTTAATTATCTTTTTAACATCTTAAATATTTATCACTTTTGTCGACGTGTATTTGCGTCGCTTATCACACAGCTCTCAGCACTTCTTATGGCCTTAATGATATAAGGCGCTGTATTTTTTTGATCCATCTTATCTTATCATTTTCTGTTCCGACATAATAACATATCTCCTATGCTCAGTCTATCTGCATCTGGTATCGTACGTGTTGTATTCTTAGTGTTTGTTTTCTTTATGCACATTTTCTTTTTTTGTTTTTTTTTAATGCGGCTACTCCTTTCATCTATTGTCTCTTTATGATTTTGTTCTTTAATCTGTGAGTGAGCTATGGTTTTTTTTTTGTAACTATGCCGAAATAGCTATTATCCGATTCTTCATAGTATCGTATATACATATTCAATCTTTTTATGGTTCTGTATTGATCCTTTTTTTGTTAATCTAAAAAAGCGTTATGTGCCAGTATTGCCATTTGTGTTCTGTTTGTCCTTTCTTAAGTTGTTTGTTCTAGGCGTATATGGTGCGCTTTATTTCATATTTATTGCTATTTTCTTACATAGTTCTCTACCATTGGGATTTTGGATTCTTTACCATTGTCAAGTAAAATTATCTCCGGGCTGGTATGTTCTGTGAGATATTTCTAAATATGAATGTTGCCACTTGGGACGCGCTCTTTGTTGGTGTTGCCTTTAAGAGTAAATATTTATCTAGATAATCCACTGCAACCAAAACAAATTTTTTGCGTTGGTTGTTGTTAAGTGTGGTTTGACTAGATCGATTCCTATCTGCTCAAATGCATCGTCTTTTAACAGTGGGTTAACGTCATCTTGTCTTTGTTGTTTTTGTTGTAGAGCATTTTTTCGGAAACTCTCTACTTTTAATTGAATATCCTTTCTTGTTTACTTTCATCTGAGTTATTCTCTGCATGTCTTGATACCAAATTTGCGGCACTTTGCTGACGATATAGATACAATCTAAAAAAAAAGTTTTTTGTTTTTGACTCTTGTGGTCTAAATTTAATCAAAAGGCATTGTGTTTCTCCGTTAGTTTTATCTGTGTCTAGTATAGTTAGTATGTATTCCTGCTTAATGCATCTACTGTCTAAATTGTTTTACCTTTTATATTTTGTATGCTAAATTTAAAATTTTGTATTTTCAATGCCCACCAGGCGAATCCATCTGTCATGTCTTTTGTGTTAGTAATGTATAGTAGCGCACTGCTGTCGATTACTTGTGTAAAGTGTTTTAGTAAGAGATAGTGGCGCCAAATTTTTATAGCAAATATCAGTGCTAGACCTTCATATTCGTGTTGTGTAAGAGCTCATGTATTTAAACGTTACTCTAACGAGACGGCTAATGCATAAGCTTTGTCGTTATCTTGTTGTGTAAGATACTTTTTATATAATCGTGCGGCACGCATCTATTGTCAATATACTCGGCTTTTATAAATTGGAGAACTCATAATTAGATCTGTTGTCAACAGTATGTCTATTTGACTAAAAGCACTTTTCTAATCCTTCACAGCATATATTTTTGTATTTTCATGTAGTAAGTTGTTAGTGTGGTTAAATGATGGGCTGTTCCTGGTTTGTGTTATTTCGACGACAGGAACAAGACATATTTATAATGGTACTTATTTATTTAAAATGTATTAAATATATACCTTTACATCTAAATCACTAATTTTTCTATTTCTGTGTTTTAGATATCATTTGTTCCAGCCAAGGTTTAAAGTATCTTAATTACTCCTTTTACGGCATATTGCCCTAAAAATTCTGGCCTCTACGAAGAGCGTTTGTTTTCTTCTAGAGCCAAAAACCCAACTTCACTTAGTTCTGCGCATCAAGTCTACCGCCTTTGTTTTCGTTTTAGGGGTCCATATCCTAGACTTCGGCACAGTAGGCTCTGCCCTGTTCCTTTGCTTCATGTATCCTTACTGATGCTAGAGCATCAACAAGTGGTTACATGTCGTTGCGAAATTCTGCACAAATCTTTTAAAATATGAAGCTAGCCCTAGTGATTTCCCGATCTTTGTTTTCTTTCTTACATATCGAAAACAATTCGTATGCTACAGTTTTGCTTTATAAGATCGTGGTTCCCTTGGCCGTAATCTTGTTCTCGTAATTTTCCCTGTCTTCTTTGCAGAATTCTGATTTTAAATAAATTGCTTATTTAATTAACTGTAAATAATTGTTCTGGTATTTTATATAGTCCAAGTGTTTTTCTATAGATGCTGAGTAAATCAAAATGCTGTTGTATATGACTAGGCTACATGTATTGTTTAGTTTTGTAATAGTATGTTCATCCCCCTACAAGAAAGAACCCACTGCATTTACTTGTGCGTAGGGCATTTATTTGTATATATATAATCCGTTAGACGGTTAAATTGTTGTCTTGTGTCCTACTTTTGTTGCTATCGGTATCTGATAGTATCCACTTTTTAGATCTGTATTTTTAAACCATATTGCAATGTCTAATTTGTATTGGACGGCGACATTATAGATAATCGCGTAATTGTCGTGTAACGTTTATATGTTAAACAGTCTATGAACAATGCAGAATCATTATCGTCTACCTTTTTTTAGTGTTAATGTAACTTACAAAAGAAAGTACAATTGTGAGTCCCGAATAAAATCCTTGGCCTTAAGTTCTTACACTTAATCCTTACTAATATTGTTTTTACTACAGTTACCCTATTTGTTCTTATGTTAAATCGTTTTACTTTGTCTGTCAATGTTTTCGTCGTGTATATTAAGTTTTGTCGTCGTCTGTTTTGCTTTCTGTAAATTTGTAACTACGACATATATGTTTCTTGTATTTCTTTAGTTCTTTATATCTCTTAAAAAGCTTCTCTGAAGCAATTGATATTATGCATTCTGTGTTGTCGTAAACTCTGGCGTCCATTAATCATTTTTACGTAAGCAATTACTGTCCCTATACCGATCAACTGACTTCGCTGTGTGGTATTTTGTATTTACGGACATTTTGCCGTTGTTTTAGTGTCGAAAATTTCTGTTGCTACAATGTGTTTGCCCTTGTCCAGTTTTTCTGTATGTACGTACTAAGACTGCGTTTTTTGGCGTACAAGGTCCTCTTACTGTTTAGTATTGCATGCGAATTGTCTTCAGTTTACTGGGGCGAATAAAATTATCTCCTTTGAATAGCTCCTCAATCCTTTATCCTTTTCGTTATGTTATTTGTAGGGCTGCTTAACATCTCTATACAATATAATGTTGTGCCATTTTGTCGTCGTCGTATGGGATGATTTGTCGTTGCGATATCATGCCAGACAACATCTTATATTTTTCCAAAAAGTGTACCTCAAACGTAAATCTTGTGATGCGTTTTCTAGTATCAAGGCTGTTTCTGTATATGCTTTCCTATTGTTTTATATTTGCAAATTCTTGAATTTTCCTTATAATGCTTTCTCGTGCCGTTTGCTATTTCAAGTACTGTTTTCTTACTTGACCTTGTCGTACGAATAGTATATCTACCATATTTTTTGACCTTATTGAAAAGATGCTCCTGTGTCTACTACCGGTTATAATGTTACTATTACTTATCTATGTAGTGCATGATGTAATTTCATGACCTACCTCTGTCACTGTTCCTTATACCGTTTTTACTTCATGTTTCGTTGTTGCTACACATTTCATAGTCGCATTTAGAAAATGTTTTTTTTTTTTGAGCGTTCAGCAAAGCGCCGTAGTAAAGTAATAATGCATCAAAAATACTCAAAGTTATGGTGACGGTGGTTAAATCATGGGCATCGGTATACTTAGTTTACCTGATATTGCACTTCCTAGGGTTGTTGTTAGTTATCTTTCTCGTTTTATTTTTTGTCTTCGTATGTATCTGGTTCCCGTTGATAGCTATTTCGTATGTTTTGTTTTGGGCTTTGCTTTTCTTTTTCGTGTGTTGTTGTAAGTCATACACCGCTCTCAAAGTTTTTCGTGTAACAATCGCATCCAGAATGTCAATATCTATTACATTCTTTGCATGTCACTATTTTTTGTGTATCTATGCCTAGTTTTTCCTCTTTGAAAAAGTTTTTTCTTGTATACTTACAAATGTGAAGCTTTCTGTCTAGTTTTTCTTGAAGCTCGGATACTAGCTCCTAGTATTTTGTTCTCTATGTTTTCATTATGCTTGTATCACTTGGCTCGTTCTCTTCGTCTATAATCTCTATAGCGGTGTATATATAATTAAAAGTACAACCATTCCTGATGTGTGTTTTGTATTTCTTTGTTTTCTCTTTTAAGTTTTTTCTAAAGATTCGTCAGCACATTTAATCTTGTTCTCACCCCAGCCTCTTCTCATGCTTCGTGTTGTGTGCGGTATTTCTGCGTCTTTTTTTTGTTCCCTTGCTTCCCTTAGAGAACCTGTAGCATATGTGTTTGTTTACGTATTTTGTATCCGCTGTGTAGATATATCATCCATACTGTCCAGTTTTGGGCTTTTGACTTTCATCTCAACATAATAAAGTAATGCAGCTCCAAAAATATTTATGAGGCTCTATGCTAATATCTGTTTTTCTGTGTATGATTTGTTCGTGTATTTACAACACTCGTTGTCTAATTTGTACTCCTTTACGTTTTTTTCCCTAGTACCAGTGAATCCTTATAACCCTAGTGTTTTTCTCGGTTGCCTTTTTTTATTTTTTTTCTTGTGACCCGCGTATACTAAAGTACTTATAAATCTGTTTTGTCTAGGTTCATTGTAAAGGCCTTAATAGGCTTGTATCATCTGCCTGAGTTCTCTTCATAGCTTAACTGAATTGTAAATCTTCATTAAGAGTTTTTTTTTGTATATAAGAGTAGCGCAGGTATGGCGTGTAGTAAAAAGCAGTTTGCTGTACAATTTGTGTAAGCTCCTATCCCCACATGTTGCCCACCACATTCTTGCGACGCTACACAGATGGATAAATGTTTTGGGATGCGGATGTCCGCTAGCAAAACGCATACGCACATGCCGTTTATACCAGCAGCAATTTGTAATTTCATAAAGTGATTTTTGCTTTTTTGGATACCGCGTTAACCCTGCAATCGTTCTATTCATCTTTGTCCTGATAATAAAAAACATTCGGTAATTCCATATAAGCAGTGTTGTGCAGCGCTCTGTAGTACAAGACTGTGTTCAATGGGGTATGCCTTGAAATGTGGACATGTACCTGTTGTTTGCTTTAGGGTATTACCCTCTCAGGCTGTTGTTATCGCTATAATAGTGGTGGTGTATCGCCTCGTAGTTTTGTTCTTGGCCATTGGTCATCTTGTAGTAGTGTCGATGTCAATTGGTCTGATCGTAGTGGTGTTGATGATGGTTGGTCTTCTCGTGGTGTTGTTGATGTTTTGTGATCTGCTCGTAGTGGTGTCGATGTAAGTTGGTCTTCGTGAGTAATACTGATGGTAGTATGTCTATATCTGGTAGTATGTGTATGTTGGTTGGTTATCGTGGTGGTGTTGGTGTTGGTTGGTTTTTTGAGTTTGTGTTGGTGTAAGTTGGTCTACATCTGAACGTGTTACTGCTGATTGTTCTTCCCGTGGTACGCTGAAATGTTCCTGGCCTTCTTTAATCTTCGTCTAGGAGCTTATGGGAGGGTGGCGTTTAATCCAATAAGACGTCGCAAAAATACTAGGGGCGCGGACGTGTTACGGATACGGCTTTTTTTAAGAGTCGGGTTTTGAGCATTCGCAAAAAAGTCATGTATCTTATATTTATATGTCTGTATGCGGCGAAGAAGTGGTTCTGACTCCGAATGTTTATGCATGAGGGCTCAGAATAAAAATTAATAAATTTTCGTATAAAAAATGGTTGTTGAGGACACCGAGAAGAAAAAAAAAAGCCCGCACCTAGAGGTTCTAAAGCGTAAAAGCCTTTTGACTCTACAATTGTATCA
>JAQFYM010006808.1:0-11218 GCA_034694785.1 Agrenia bidenticulata
AAATCTTGAAAATTTTCCAATTTAATTTGATTATAAATTAAGTAGTTGTGTTATATTAGGTTACAATTAAATTTAAATCTATTTGATTTAAATATATTTAAATATATTGAAATAAAATTTTATGATTTGAAAACTCTTATGACATGAGAGTGTTTGCTTCTGCACACTACGCAGTTCGACACAGTGATAATGCAGTCTCTGCAATAAGCTAAATGCGCGCAAGGAAGCATTAAAAATACCGCTTCCTTTTCTAAGCAAATTTTACAGGCGTTGCTTTCAACATTTTCTAATAGTTCAGAATTTCTAACTTTAAGCTCTTCAATCAATCTTTCAGGTTGAGAATCATTGTTTAATGTTAAAAGCGATAATCCCTCTATATTTCCGTTGATTAGATTTGTGAATCTTTCAACTTCATTGTAATTGCGTTGAATTTTGGATTTATTTATGCGTAAATAAGGACAAATCTTAGAATGTAGAGCGTGCTCCAAAAACGGATCGTCATCTATCTCCCAGTCCATAATTCCGATACCGCAACTGAAACAGTAAACACGATCAGCGACTCCCATGTAGTAAAACCCTGCATGAGCCAGGTCTACTGGTGATTGAGGCTTTGGCCAATTAATAAATGTGGCCAATCGTTGCTTGAAGGTAACTTTATCTAATAAATTTCAGACTCGGAATTAAATTAAATTAAATTTTTTAAATTCTTATTCTAACTTACCAACAGCTGGAGGAAATGGTGAAGACTGGATCATGTTTTCCATTTTGACGTTTTCTTAGCAAATAAATATCAGACTGGTTGAGACAAAGACTTGATGAAGACTGACCTAATCCATCAGAACCCTAGATATACCAGATCGAAAATCTTTAAGAGGGCCTCCCTGAGGCGCTCGAAAAGGTTTTCTGTCATTGAAGTGAGGGAGGAAAGGGTAACCATAAAACACCCTGAATCTTTGGAGTTGTATTCATTTAAACTCAAAACGTCATAACAGATAGACATGGACAGTTTTTACGTTCATTTGCAATCCAACGTGTCCAGTGATGTGCATCCAAATAACACTCTGTCAGATTTCTGTAATGAACTATACACTCCTATAGAATTTGATTCTTCGCTATACCAGGCTGCATTAACAGAGATTTCATTTATTTATAAAAAACCTCACTTTAAGCGAGGTCATTCAGTTTTGAGTTTAAGAGAGATCGATATTTTAAACTTGGAAACAAATCTCTTGAGAGAAAAAACCTATAAATATCTTGTGAAATTAGAAGATGAATCAATTTTGACATTTCCAACAAAGAAATCTTATCTTCAAGCTAAATCTTATAACACCACATTTGCATGGGCAGAATATATCCTCAAGCTGAATAAAACGGTCTCTAATGAACATGTGATGCTAAAGGAACAGAAATTAGTAATCAAGAGTCGCCAAATTCACAATTCAACTCAGAGTGCTCTGAACGAGATAAATGAAAGCTCCAACAAAGTAAATGTAACGTTTGATATAGTCGACGGAGTGTTTTCTGCCCACATCTTAAAGCCATATCTAGTGTCACCTGAAAACATCCACTTACATCATCATTTATCTAAGAGCTTACAGTTTGATGACAGAAAGCAAGTTAACCATAAAACAAATGGATCAAGAACATATTATGAGACCATAAAAGAATTAGAGGAGCCAATCCCAATTGGTGAAATACTCTTGACCCTTAACATTGTGACTTGTATGCAAGACATCGGAGAAATGTGTATTGATGGAATAGATGAACCAAAGCTTAAACCAAGCGATAGTCTTACCAAAGCTACACGAATAAGCAAGGTTTCGACAACAGTTTTCTCGGAAATGATAAGAAAGGGAATTTCAGAATTAAATGCTTTAAATGAATGTGAAAAACAAGGACTCATAATAAGCAATGAATACGTAGAGTATAAAGAAACCGTTTACAGTTATAATTTATCGAGTGATTGCTATTCTCTTGACATGTTGTTGGCTCTATTAAATCTTGAAGCATCAAACTGGAATTTCGAAAAGAAGGATGACAAAATTCAAGTTAAAGGGGATAAAATTAATTTACTGGTATTTGATGAAGAGATATCGGCTATACTTGGAATTACAGAAAAACGAATTAATTTATCAAAAGAAAATGAAACCCTTATCGTTGGAGAGTTTCCACCAGACTTTGATTGGGGTAAAAGGCGCATGTTTGTATATTCAAACATTATTCATCATAACCGTGTTGGAAATCAAATGGCACCCCTTCTAAGAGTTTGTGATTATGAAGGCCAGAATGATAGAACCACAACCAAGCAATTTTCTCATTTAGAATATAAACCATTAGCTACCGACACCATCTCAAGCATTCGCATGTATATTAAATCAGAAATCGGAGATTATCTGCCATTCACGCTAGGGACAATATCAGCTACGTTACATTTTCGGCCTAGAGAGTAGTCCTGAATATGGCAATTTTCGAGCCGGATTTAAATGATCTTATAGATCTGTTTAAACCTTCACAACATGCAAGAGGAATTAATAATGGATTTTATTTTAAACCTCAAATAAAGTGGCAACGTGGCGCAGGTCTTGGTACGTTATTTCGTTCAATAGCTAGTCACCTTATCCCGTTTGCCAGAAATGTTCTGTTACCTCAAGCACAGAAATATATTCTGCCTCATGCTGCTCAAGGAATTAAGAATGTTGCAACTGATGTTTTTGAACGAAGAAGAGATTTTAAAGAAAGTGTAGCTGATAGGGCGATCGGAGCATTAAGAGCTATGGGAAATGATATTATAAATCAGTCTCAAACTGGCGGTGGACGAGTAGCAAAAAAGCGAAAAAGAGTGCGCTCAGTTACTGGTAAAAAGAAGAAGACTTTAAAGAAAAGGAGAAAACTTTTAAAGCCTAAAAAAGTAGGACGCAAAAAATCCAAAAAACGAAAAAAGCAGTTTACTTGTTTTGATTGATAATCATGGCAAAAGCTAAAGCTCCTCGAATTGATTATATTAGATCTGAGACTAATTTATTTGAAAACGAATCATATGATGTTTCAATCTCTTCAAGCAGTACTGTGGATTATCATCCACAAGGTTCAATTTCCAACCAATCCTCACCGCTAATGTTTTTTGTAAGAGGTGACGACGTACACTATATGGAATTACCCGAAACTAAACTCTACCTTCGATGTAAATTGACTACTTCAACTGGGGCAGATCTACCAGCAATTGCAGATAAATTAGTGTTCAACTATGGCACTGTAAATAACCTACTAGGAAGTATGTTTGAGAAAATCACCGTTCATATAAACGAAGTTGAAGTGACTCAAAAATCATCTTACAATCAATATCGAAGTTACATTGAGAACTTACTATCATACACAAGAGATTATCAAAAATCTCAGCTGGAAGCTGGAATGTTTTATAAAAGTAAATCAGAAAAAACTGTGGATGACGAAGCTTTCATCAAGAGATCAGAAATTGTGAACAAAAGTGAAGTATTTGAGTTGTTCGGAAAACCTAGTGCAGATATATTCAATATTTCGAGATTCCTTCCTCCAACATTTGATATTCGAGTTACGTTCTATAGAACCTCAAATGCATTTTGCCTAATGTCGCTAGGAACTGGAAAGCAAGACGTAAAATTAGAAATTCTGGAAGCTAAATTATTTATGCAGAAACATACATTGCTTCCTTCAATTCAAATGGCTCATCTCAAAACCTGGAGAGATGGACATCCTATGGTTTACCCAATGAAGCAAGTGGAAATAAAAAACTATAGTCTCCCTATTGGAACCCTGCACAACACGAATGAAAATATAATCTCTGGCCTCATTCCAAATTTTTGTATAATTGGATTAACCTTGGCTTCTGGAATGTCAGGAGCTCTTGATAAAAATCCACTATGCTTTGAAGATTTTGGACTAACAAGCATAACTTGTGCAATCAATGGAGAGCAAATCTCGTCCCAAACCATTGAAATTGATGTTGCAGAGAACAAAACGGCTCAAGCTTACGTATCGCTTTATCAAGGCTTAGGATTGTCTTGTGATGGTGGATTAGATTTGCGAATGACAGAATTTACTTCAGGAAAAACTTTATTTGTGTTCAACTTGAAAAAATTTCGCGATGAATTTGTCTTGCCAACCCATGGAAATGTTGTTATTACTATGAGGTTTAAAAATCCAACCACAAGTGTGATAAACTGCATCGTATATGCTGATTATCCCGCAGTACTCCATATATCAAGGGACAAGCAAATATACTTTAAAGATTTTAGTCAGGAATAATGAATACTTCTGAACTCTATTCATATCTTAAAAATATATCTCGTTGCCGAAAAGCTCAAATTCATGTTTTGGCTTGCGATGAATTGGACAGTCTTCAAATTATTCAATATCCTGTATGCCTTATTATAAATTCGGATTCAGCTGATAAACCAGGTAAGGATTAAATATATTTAAGTTTAAATTTTATAAAGTCTAATTGACTGTATTTGTTTTACAGGAGAGCATTGGTTGGCTATTTTTATTGAGCGCTCAACGGCCGAAATGGAGTTTTTTGATAGCTTTGGACTCTTAATTACACTATATGCAAGAAATTTTGTTGATTTTGCTGCCCGAATCGGTTCTTCAATTTTGCAAAATAGCAAGACTTTACAAGACGTGTCAAGTGAAGTTTGCGGTCATTGGTGTTTAGTTTACCTCTATAATCGCTTGTATGGAATGAGTCGTCATAAATTTTTTAATCGGTTTACTGACGATACAAGAAAAAATGATGCATATGTAAAATCCTTTGTTAAAAGACGATTTATTAAGCGTTTAAATTGTAAATTACAGCGCATAAATCAATCTTGTAAGAATAAAAATCATATGCATTTATAAATCATTTGTACGGAGTCCATTTCATTTTCAATCTTTTAGAAGCTCTCGTAGTTGACCCTCGAGGTCTAATGGGAGTTGTAGCTTCTGGTTTAATTCTCATCATGACTGCAGGAGGAAATAGGGCTTTGGGAATATTTAGTTTTTCAATATGATTGATTACTTCTGACATTCCCGCTGCATATCCAACTTTTGAATTTGAAAGAGAATGAATGATCTTTTTGAAGTCGGATGATGGAATGTTTACTCCATTGATTTGAACTTCATTACTCAGAACATTATAACTCACTCCATTTTCATGAAGAAACTTAAAAATGTCACCAGCACGAGCAGATGGAATATCGCTTATAAAACTTGGCTGTGTAATGCTTGGTGACGCGCTGCTTGAACTTGTAATTTGCGGAATTAAATTGCTTGTTTTTTGGTCTGCAAGTAGCGTTGACGACGTGACCAACAGAGGTGCTTTCTCTCTCTGTATCTTTTTTTGATGCAAGTCTCGAGAAACGGTCTGATATAGTCTTATTTTGACATCATCAGGTAATGAGCTATTTAAAGTTTCCTTGCGTTCTAGTTTGAGCTGTTCTTCAACACCGTTGTCTTCTTCATCTTTAATTAAGTTAATGAGTCGCTGGTACAACTGTTCAGGCATTAATTTCATGCGTTTAGCCATTCAAAACTTTGTTTGCCACGATTCCTAAAACGGCTTGTAGTAGCACAGGTAAAAATCCACCTTTCTGTTCAAGAATTCTTCTTTTACTTTTTAAGGTCTTTTTTTGAAAAGCCAATTGATTTAAGGTTTTCTTGTATGGAATCAATTTTTTGAGTTTTTTGGAGTGAAGCGGACAATTTCTATTTACCACGTTCAATGTTGCCTCTAAAATGGCTTTGATTTGTTGATCAGCAGCACTTTTTATAAGCTGTTTCCGTTTGATAGGCTTAGCTGTAGCTAAATTTTTTAAAAATTCCTTGTTAGCTTGAATAATTTTAACCATGATGACTTCACTTCACTTCAGCTTTCAAAGCAATGAATGAAATTGAGATAGCTTCGCTCTATATCTACTTGATGAATCTAATGATTTATGCTCAGTTATTTATTAAAATTGCAATGGAGAACATACAAAACTCATACTTGAATCTTAAAGAGCCAGGTGCATTTTCCAGTGCCTCCGGTTTTCTTAAAAATTCACGCTCGAAATTGAGTTTTAAAGAAATCAAAACGGCACTTTCATCGATAAAAGGTTACAGGCAGCATTTTCCTTCAAATAAAAAATTTCCAAGACGTAGATTCATTAGTGCGGGAATCGATCAACAATTTGGAATGGATTTAGCTGACATTTCAAAATACTCTAAATCGAATTATAAGAAAACATTTATTCTATGTGTAGTTTGTGCGTTTACAAAAATGGCATGGCTGGAACCTTTAAAAAGTAAATCAGCTGATAATGTGTTAGATGGTTTAAAAAAGATTATAAGTCGAACGAAAAGGAAGTGCAAATACCTCGTTTCAGATTCGGGAAGAGAATTTTTTAATTCAAAAATGAAATCGTTTTGCTTAGATAACGGAATTCATCACTATGCTACAAACTCTCCGCTTAAAGTGGCATTTGTTGAACGTTTTATCAGGACCCTTTTCACTAAAATTTCAAGATACATGACTCATCACAATACAAATCGATTTATCAACAAAATATCTGATTTTGAAAATCTATATAATGAATCCTACCATAGCAGTATTAAGTGTAAGCCGATTGAAGTTACTAGAGAAAATGAAATGGAGGTTTTTCATACGTTGTATGGAAAATCCGTTACATCCTCCCCCGTGATGGATTTGGTATTAGGTGATGCGGTATTAAAAGTAAAATCTAAAAAGCTATTTGATAAAGGATATAGCTCAACGTTTGATGAGAGCATTTATTACGTTAATGAAATCAAAAATACGAGCCCGCCCACATTTATGATAAGAAATGATGAAAATGGAATATTAAAACGAAGTTTTTATCGAGAAGAACTATTTAAAGTACCTCAGTCTAATTTCAGCGCTGAACCTAAAACGTAATAAAAATGTGCTTAAAACTCTTAACGTCGTGTTTTCGAGATGAAAAAAATATATCGGTATGTAGCAGGGTTAAAGTGGTTTGTTTGTGTTCTCAAAATAAAGACTTGGATCAACAGAATTCTAAGAAGATGTCGAGACGAGTTAGTTTTGACAACGTTCCAGTATATTTTCTAGTCAAGCCCCATGAAAGCAGCCGTTATTGGGAATTTGTTGCAGTGGATCGTCATAGATTTAAAGACAGGATTGAAAACATGTCTGATATTTTAGGACCGTTGCTTGAAAAACAAGCTAATAAAGTTCGACAATCGAGTTCCAGCACTTTATCGGAGCCAGAAAATCAACCACTTTCAAAAGAAGAGGATTCCCAATCATTGTAAAGGTTTACATCCTTGGGTTGTTGTTTGACCTCAACCTTTTTTTCTTCTTTAGAGTGCATTTCATCCGTTAAAGTCGTAAAAAGGGGCCAACCTTTTTTTTGAAAATGTAAACAACTGACCCAACCTTTTTTAGTCCCGGCCACCCTAACCCAAGGGTTAGGATAATAAAAAAATGAGCAAACCTTTTTTAGTCTGGACAACCTTAACCCAAGGGTTAGGGTAATAAAAAGTGACCCAACCTTTTTTGTCACAACAACAAAAACAGATTACCTGATATTTTTCTGCCCTTTTCGAGCAATGGGACAACGTTTTTCAACAACAACAACATGAAGTCACATGAAAAATGAATAGTATATAAGAGGGTCTAAATCTCGTTGGAAATCAGTTCAACTCAAACCTTCGAACCAACTAAGCAGAACTTCAGAGATTTCATCATGGCATTCGATATGATCTGGTTTCATTCTTCAGTCACCAAGCTGACTAAAGAACGACCATCTAACTGCCCTGGATACAAAATCAACAAATTGGAGACTGTTGGGGAACGTGGACCTGTTGTGGACGTTCACTTTGATAGAGATTCAAAGCGTCCCATATCGATTTTGTGCGATCACGAAAACTGTCAATCAGCAGTTGAGATTGAGTACTTTTTGATCCGTTGCGTCGCACTGGATGTGTTTTCGCCAAGCCACTGGAAGCTGATGCGAGCTCAGAACGCTCTTAATCGAAATCGAGGAGGAGTTGGATATCCCAACTACTGTCCACCCTCCGAAGCCAAGGTTGGCTGCATTGGATTCAAGATTGTCGATGGACCACTTGTCAACCGACCACCTTCTCCTGGTGAACAACAGCGATCATTCAGGTCAGGAGTTCATTGGGACCCCACTACATGTTGCCCGTATACTGAACCTTGCCTTCACGAAGACGATGAGTGCGCCAAGGATACTGCAGCAAAGTATGCTTTGATTAAAGCTTACGCATCTCAAATGTTGGACGTGGACACTTCTGGATTTCATGCAGGTTAGTCTTTATTTCAAATTTAATAATTACAATGCCTTGAAGAAATTTTTAATTCATTTTAGATCCTTGGGACTTTATTAACCACCGAGGATGGACTGCTCATTTGAACCGATGGAAAGTATTGGGGAAGGATGTCAAAGAGATGTTGCTGAATCCAGCTAACTGGGTCAACAATGACTTGGTTTGGAGCCCTGCAGAGATCAAAAAGATTGGATTTGAAGAACCGATAAACCGACTTAAATGTTGGTTCAAGACGATTCCAAACGTAAGTTTACGCGTTGTCGATGTTGTAAATTATAAATAATCATTTTAATTTTTCAGGGACCAATCATGCTGCATTTCAAGCGAAAGCCCAAATATGGAAATGAGATGTATTTAAATTGCGTCTTGCCAACTGAACTTCCAAACTTGGTCCAAAAGTTGGTTCGATTCTGGACTCATGCGGGACAGCCGGCTACAGATATGCTGGAGGTGTTGGAAAGGCTTCAAAGAGAACTTGATGACCAACTGAATCCTCGTGCAAATCCTGATGAAGAAGACGATGACGTTCACGATTGGGATGATCCTTTGGGTTTGGCACAACTTCCACCAAGTCAGATTGTGAGACGAAATCCAGCGGCAACAACCATGGTTGATGGTCGACCAGTTTTTGTCTCACGAAATGTATTAAATACCCTTGATCCCCATGATGAAGATGCACTTGCATATTCGATTGGGCCAGCAATTACTCGGCGCCGGAGGGCTGAAAATCGTGCTTTTCAGCAAAGGAGCATGGCTCGTCAGGTTGCTGCTCACGAAGCAAGCCTTGCTGCTCACATTGCTGCTCACAATGAGGAAGTTGCTGGAAATATTGAGCAAGAGCAGGATGTTGTAATGGTGGAATGATTTTGTATTGTTGAATTTTTTGTGTGTAAATAAATGTTTTTTTGTGAAAAATACCCCAGTGTAGTTTGAGTCGTTATTGTTGAAACATGTCTTGGTGTGATTTTGAAGAAAAGAGTTTGGTTCGAGCTCTGACTGTTTTGGTTTCATTCTTGATTCTGCTGCTGACTGTTCATCTTCTTGTGATTTCGTTCACTGTGAAGCATACTCTTTCCATTACTGACATTGAAGTGATTGCAAAGGCTCTGAGAGAAAATTACGGTTGGATTTTGAATATCAATGGATCCACTTCAGGCTAACGAGTTTTCGGACCTTATTGGTAAGCTCTCTCTCTCTCTCTCTCTCTCTCTCTCGGCGGGCGGGGTGGCGGCGGCGGCGGCGGCGGGGAAGTATGCCCCACGAAGGGGCATAGTTATGCCAACTAGGTTGGCATAGGTTTAGGCCTTTGGCCTAGGTTATAGGCCTTTGGCCTAGGTTATAGGCCTTTGGCCTAGGTTATAGGCCTTTGGCCTAGGTTATAGGCCTTTGGCCTATGATAGGGCTCCCCCGAACGTCCCTCGCCCAAAGTGTTTATTTGTTGGAGTATTCAATTTTTTTTTTTGGGTTTGAATTTTTAGTTCCAATCATGATTCAGAAACCTCTAGACAAAAAGAAAAAAGAACGACTATCATATGTCTCTGTGAAACCAGCACCAGATTTTATGATTTGTCTCAGCCAAGTGGCCGTTACGGGAAGATCGGTCATGCACATTAAACCCAATCAAGTTGCTGGTCTCATGGAGCGACTTGCCACCGTGTCTTCTAAAATGCTTGAAAAGAAAATTCGACAACCAATCAAACGTACTCTTAAACCAACAAATATTGAAGTTTAATTTATTGAGGTCCGTAAATTGTACAATCATGATCTGGAAATAAAGAATTTTTTATTCTAAACTGACCTGCTTTTTGTGACAAATCAATTACAATATAACTATATGGAATGTTTGAAATGTCTTTGAATGCATCTTCTAAAACTAGATTCTTTTTCCCTTGATTCATTTGACGACCTAGAATATTGACATAAGAGTTATCTCTAGGATTACGCATTATAACTAGATATTTCGAGTTTAAGGTTAATCGACGTAAATGTTTGGCAAAAAATTCTTGTATGAGTAATATAATGCTAGTGCATCTATGGTGAGAGGTTCGGGTAAATGCATTCAAAACGTCTGGGTTTTTTTCACATTCAGACATTAAATCATCCAAAATGCAAAGCATATGGCCAGACCCATCTCCAAACTCTGAAGGTAATCCCTTGTTAAAAACAATCGATGGAGCAACGTTCTTCAATTCAGCAAACAGATTAGGCTGCCATTCTGAATAGCAGTATACAATCTGATCAGGGCACTTGTCAAAAACTTCCAGTCTCCGATCTAAAAGCTTTTGAACAAGGGATGACTTGCCACTTTGAGTACAACCTATAAAACATTGTCTTTTAAAGGTCCACCAGATCTAGGTATAATTATATTTTTACCTGAAATGGTCATGCAGAAGGGTGTTTCAAGTTGATGATTATAATCAATGATTTCGCAAGGATCCAATACAAATTTACGGCTTGACATTTTTTATTCAGATTGATGCTTACAGAGGAAAAGGTAAACGTTAATTGTAGTACTCACATGAAGTCACATCTCTTATTAAAACGTTTTATATGTTAGGTTAAAACTATTGATACAATGGAATATCCTTGTGAGAGTAGGCCAACGTATTAACACCGTCAGGTAGGATAAAACGCTTCAAATCAAAAGAATTTAGTGCTCTCTTTTTCTGGCTGATTGTATATAGTTCATGCTTGAAGCTTCTTATACTTTTAAAAGTCGTATAGGTTTGAACTCCTTCCTCAATGCAATTTACATAGTCATTAAATCTAACCTGTTTTTCCAAGGCTGCTCTTTGAATGCCCTTGCCCTTTTTTAAGTCGTGAATCGTAAACACTGATTCTCCTGTTGTGATACAAACACCATTTTTAAAATATC
>JAQFYM010006809.1:0-11217 GCA_034694785.1 Agrenia bidenticulata
ATAGAATTGTTTTATCATTACTACATAAAAAATATGCAGATTTCTATACTACTTATAAGTAGTTTTGTCACAGCGGCTGTTTCATAAAAGATTAAGGTTTTTTCATATAAAATAGTAGTAACATGTATTTTTTGATTCTCCGTGTATATATCACCCTGCAGGAAGTTTTATATTGTGAATCATATAGCGCTTTTGTTTTTTTACAAACCTATTTTTTGCATTTAAAGACGACGCAAAAACAAGAAAAGCTAAAAAAAATGCCAAAAAAATCAACAATATTTAAGAATAAATCTGTAAAAGAAAATACTGTAATAAATGCCATTAAAGATATGCATACATACTTTTTACATAAAAATGCAAATTTTGTTCCTTTTATTTGTTTTACTGTTTTAAAAAAGTTGTTTTTTGTAGAGAGTAGTTTCATTTACTCTTGCCGGCTCTGAGCTCAATACAGGTCATTTGGTTAAAAAGATATACACCTCGTTATTCTGGATGCTAGGTCAATTATGCATAATATAACAACAACTTAAGTCTAATTATATTTTATATACAAGAAAAACATCCATTTTCGTAGAAATCACAAAATTTTAAAAAACTATTATTACGTGTTTTCTACCATTTTGTAAAAAAGTTCACGCAAATGAATTCTTTTTAGCGACTGCCTGGGTATACATTTTTACAACACGCGACAAATTTAAATCTCATTGTTGGAAGACGTCTTTGATGTCTTCGATTTCTTAGAGGTAATCATAAAAGTAGGATGACTCATTCCTTTTTTTTAATCTCATGTTTATAAGTCTTTATGAATCAAACCTGATTAATTAAGGTTTAATTTATCCTAATATTAACCATATGAATAATCAATGTTAAAAATGTTTATTTTGGAATTTGAAAGGGCGAAATTTGCAGCTTGCCAGAAATCAAAGAATGGCCCATACGCTAGTTTTAGCCTTTTATACGCATTTAACTACAGGATTTCTTGGGCGGCGCAAAATATGATATAAATCTGTGTCAGTCGCCAGTGCGCCAGACACAACACTCATTTTTAACCGTACTGATTTTTTTTTTCAAACGAAACTTGTTATGTTATGAAAATAGTTGATTAAATTAAGCAATTTCCTGTTTATAGAAAAATTATAACGTGTAAATCCTGAGAATACAAAAATTGTTATGTCTTTAATTACTTTCATGTTGCTTAACCCTTTCACAATTTCCGGGGTAGCAAATCTTTGATTTCAAGGGTGGGTAAAATTACAATCGGAAGCATACATTTATTTGGATTCGAAATCAACGCCAAATGCGACGAATTAAACATAATGTTTTAAAATAAGAGATAAAATAGAAAATAGAATTGGTTTTATCCAAGTTAAATCTAATTTAAATTTGTATCTGCAAAAAATAAGAATATATACACAGAAATAATAACTTTACTAATACTTTCACATACAGGCAGGTATTTTTTATTTTTGAAAGAATATCATTTGAATCAATAAAATGAACTCTTACATTCATTACAAAAAATTATAACTTTTATTGGCATATAATATATTGATTTTACTCACTCTTAACATTTGATCAGTATTCAAATGTGTTTGTCAAATAATATGTGTTTTTTTTCAAAATTATACGATTCGACGATCCATATTTCCAACTATTCTCTATAACTTACAAAGATCTTACTTACATTCAGATGTATCATCCGTTTTTTTAAATTGTATTTACATCAATACATTATCCACCTATATTGACACGTTGTTTTCCTTTGATCAATGTGTCATACATACTTGACATTAAATGTTAGAAGTTTTTGAGTGTCATGTATACTTGACACTTTTAAAAAATTGAGTTTTTCTAGTGTCAAGTATAATTGAAACTTTATATGAAAGGGGTTATTATAGTGTCAAGTATACTTAACAAAACCAGAAAAGGGGGTTATTAAAGTGTCAAGTATACTTGACAGTAACTGTGCCAGGGTTAAAACGAAAAAAATCTCTGCACAAAAAAGACCCCCCCTAAATTTAGGCGCGAAAAAATTTCAGAAGGGGGGGTGAACCCCCCCCCCCATCGGTACGCGCCTGCACCACTGGTTGTATATAGATAGATTTTATATACATACAAATTAGTTTAGTCGATAGATAAAATGACTGGACAAGAAAAAAAGAAAACAATCGGCTTATCCGAATTATTAATCTTATTCATCGATAAAGGCGTAAAAAACAATTTTATAGACAGTTTGACGTTCTATAAAATTTTATCTATATATATACATTTGTATATAGATTTATTTCTTTTCAAGAATTTTTATTCAATTTATATATATAAACCGATATCAATATAAATTTTATAATATTAATCTAGGCTGTGTATATTAATTTACCCATGGGTAGAATCACAGCCCAAAATCAAAATGATATTTTACCCATGGGTAAAATTTCTAATTATAACTTTTTTATGTATTTTATTTCACCCATGGGTAGTTTCTTGTAACCCGTGGAGTAAATTATGTATTTATTTTACCTATAGGTTAACACATAATTCTGTGGGTAAAATTTTACACTGATCTAAGCCGTGTATAAAATTATAAATTGACATGGCCATTTTGGGCGATTTAAAATTTCTAATTGAGAGAAGTAAAATACCCATGGGTAACGCCTTTTACCCATGGGTAATCGACCATACATGACCCTAGTAAACCGAAAATACATTCACATATACGATAATATAATAAAAACACAATGGCTACATTATTAAGAATATTTAAAATATTTACATGTAATTCATCGTAACAAAAATAGGATATTTCTATAGACTAAAAAAAATTGGACATGCCCATGTATACTACGATATTAATTTTAACGAAAAACTCTTTAACTCTAGCGTATGAAAATATAGCCAGTAAAATGCATGTGAACAAAAAGTGTCAATATACATGATAATTAAAAAAAAAAAAATCACTGAAAACAAATTACATGCAATGTATGAGCTCTAGAACTTATTTAAAACATTTTTTTTACGTATTCTGTTTTTTGTAAAACTCTTAGATTTAATAAAATATCAAAGTTATTATAAGGGGTCTTATATTAAATTTGGTCAAAATATAAAAAATCTATAAAACTGAAATTAAAAGTAAAAACCAAGACAAATAAATCAAAAAAGCCGCTTTTTTCTTGCTAAAAGATCATTTATTATTTTTCTTGAGTGTAATAAATATCACCTTATATTTGCATGTCACACTTGTTTTTTTATACTTATAGGGACAAAAATGTTTATTATTGTATATTGTCATGCTTTATAAAGCAAATAAAAAACAAAACATTTTTTTTTGACAACATATATTTTGTATTTTTGGGTTACTGTATTACTTCTTAACTTATAAAGTTTTCATGCGACAATTATTTTTAGTAATTCTAGACTTTAGTCTTTGAGCTTAAACTTAACTATTTTTTGTAAAGTTTACCTAAAAATATACTTATTTCGTTGAGAATTTGCGAAGAAGAAATACATTTTTAGTAGTCTTTTGGTCTTCATAATGTTTTTGTAAACTCCAATTTTTGCGTATACAATACGCTCTTCTTTGATTCCATGATTTATGTCTTTTTCATTTTTTTTAATTATCATAGTTCTATCAAAAACGAATACTGATAAAGCTCTTATTTTTAAAATTGCGTTCTTTTAATTTAATTTCATTTTTTCATTTTGAATACAATGAAATTGCATATATGACTCTTATCTTTCAAAAAGGGTATTTAATCGCACATTAATAAAATAGGCAGTTTTATCCGAAATTACATATTAAATGCAGCAGAATCGCACCATATTCTATAGAGCTAATGAGCTATGGTTTTGTTTTTAATCCCGCTAATAATAGCCGTTATATGAAATATATGGGAAATTTTAATAGTACTAATTATGTCTTTGCTGTGAAATAAACAATATTATGCCATTAAAATCATTGTATTTTTCGTAGAAGCATTCTCAATGTTGAAAGTTACTTGTTTTTTGTCTTACATTTTTTATGTATAAATTGTAATAATTTACTAGTGAAAATATAAAAAATCTACCCCATAATTTGTTTTTTGCACTGAATAATAGTTGTTTTGTTTTCGCAGACTATTTGTAGTTGTAAAAATCATTGCGGATTTACTATTTTTTATTTTCTTCTAAGTAATTACGCCCCTGCCTTCTACGAGTGTCGAAATTAAAGGAGAATAAAATTTAAAAGGAATCAAAACATAAATTAAAGCAAGTAAAATATGGGTAGTATCTCTTAGATGAGGTTTGTATAAAATTATATCAAAGGATGAAGACAACAATCATTTAACTAAATGTTAATTTACGCAAAACAAAAAATTTTTCATTAGAATTATTATTTTATGTTTATAGATGTCTGGCCATATAATTATACCAAATCCGTATATTAATGCAAATTCTGTAAAATAAATTCCTAAATGTTTTATGGTATTATTATCATATTGACCCCCGTATTTTTTGTAAAACGCAGAAAAGAAACATGTATACTTAGGGTGGTTCAACTAAGCAGTAAATCATCTATTTATTTTTTATAAAACAAAAAAAAAAAATTAGTGTGCATTTATTTTAAATTTGTCTGTGTAATTTAAGTTTTTCTTGATGCTATGAAAGAATCTAGTAATATTGGTCTTTAATACCATCAAAAAGTTCAGTAATAGTTTGCTGTTTTTTCAAGTATGTGTTATGATCACTATAGTATTTCCTTCTTTGTATTTCAACATAATTTTATGTTTCTCTTTTTTTTTCTTAAAATAAGTTATGCTGCATTATTATAAGTACAAGTTATAAATATTGTAACATATGGTATAGTAGTTTCCGCCAATAATGGCCATATATTGAGTGTCAAATTATGGAAGTGTACCATTACAGGATAAGTATTTCTGAAATAACATTTAAAAAAGCGTTTTAAAAGCCTCATAAACATACTAAAATTCTTTTATCTTTTTATAAGGCCTAAATAGAACGGAAAACATATTTTATTTTATATTATATTTTTGATTTATGAAAAGCTTAAAATTAAATAATTGGTTTACAGGCTATCTCGTATTTCTGCAACCAGTCATGTCTTTTTTGCATTCAAATCAATGGTTTAATAAACCTCATTTTAAGTTCTCCAATCTCGTCACAGTTACATTCAAGCTCGATATTCTGCAATCAATTTCGATTTACTTGCAATCAAATTCGCTAAGACATTTTTTTTATAAATTTTTACATTCCCCGTATAAAAAAATGCTAGTCATAAGATCTAAAAGTCATATATTCGACACTTTACTGTTGCAAAAAAATAAAACTGTAATAAATATCAGAATGAAAATTGAGCTTATTTTACAGCTGGCACAAAATATGTTTTTTTTTACTTTTATTTTTTGGTTTAATACGACTGGTATTAACAATTCCCACTTTTAAGTGTAGCATTATTTTTTTTCTAGTGTCATGTGCAAAAAAGTGTCTTTAAACAAGATTAATTGCGTGTAAAACGCGAATGGCAGCTTATATCAAGTTTAAAAGCAACTGCGACGAGATTGGTTTAGTGGCATACCCGAGATTTTTTTCTGACAGGAGCAGTCTGTGTTTTTTTAAAAAGGGTCAAAAACACCATATATGAAGTTAAAAATATATATTTTTTTAAAATATCTTATAAAAAATATTTTTAGAGATGGTATTATATAAAAAAAAATTTTGCTCAAAAAAGCCGACACAAATTCAGGTGTACTTTTTTATAAAAAGGGTGCCCCTTTTCCTCTTCCCCCTAGGTACGCCACTGGATTGGTCGACCGTATAACAAGGGTGTTGAACATTATCGAGTTATATACAAATAAGACAGGATTTGTTGCAGAGATTACGAGATATATCGGAAAACCCTATATACCCATATATTATTTTACGATTCTGGTGTATTTTTTGTTTCTTGATTTACATCGAGGTTAGAATACGCCGTATTATGTTGTAAAATTTATTTATAAACTAAAAAACAGTTGTTAGTTGCAGAATCTTTTTTATAAATAAAAAACTAATTTTTACACTTTATGCAAATATAATAATGCTAAAAAATAAACCTCAAAAGGTGTTTTTATTCCATTAACTTGTTTGCTACTGTCTTGAAAAAGAGCGGTAAAAATTTTAAATAACGTTAATAAAGTAAATTAATTACTCCTTATCTATAGCGTCCACCACTTGTTTTTTTTAAACTGCATAAAAACATTTGATTTTGAAAATTTCTATTTTTTTTTTGCAATTTTTTTATGCATTTATTACCCCCTATATATGAAAATATCAGAAGCCTTACTCACAAAGTGTAGTTTCTACGCTGGAAAATTTTTAACAGAATCTGAGATTAGACTCATTGGACTTTGTATCGTAAATAATGCGCGTGAATAGTAAATTTTAATTCTTTTAGTTTTATTCATTTTTCTAAAATTTTGCACAGTTTTGCATATTTTATATCAATTTTTGAGTGTATCCTACATATTGATATCCGTTCGGTAATTACTTATGGGTTGTTTATATCTTTCCGCAATAATCTATTACAACTTGTAATTGAGGTCCTGGTTTTTCATGTACTTTAAGTAAAGTTTAATTGCACGAAAAAAACAATATGTTTATTTTCAAGAGTAAAAGTTTCACCAAGCATACTTTGACTGGTCTAATTTACTTAGACTATTCCAAGTATACTCATACTAGATATTTTGCGTGTAAAAAGATAAAAATACAAAAAATACATAGAATAGTCCCACAATAACTGAAATGGAAATTTCTTCACGTATTTATTTGAAGTAAACAATTAGTCAACTAGTCTGTGTATAATTGACAAAGTTTAAGTAAACTCAGCGGTAAATTATGGCGTCTAGTATTGATTTTCTACTTTAAAAATTTTTGGACTAATTCAGGTATATATTGCGTTAAGTTTTCGCCAAATATACAAAACAAAAATTCTTTAAAGTAAATATAATACACTTTAATAGAAAAACGCTAAGTATCATGTACTATTAAAATATGCAACACGGGATATTTACGTATAATTATTATTTAACAGAAACTAAAATGCCCTTTTGAACTTAGAATAGTGCCTTTACGGATAAATCTGAACGCGTAGTATGTATATAAAATGTTAAATAGCACATTGATTTAAAAAATTTTGCAAGCTAAAGTATAAGACTAGTGGATAAAGTTTTGGTTGACAGTTCCACAGTTGGAACCGTATAAATGGGCTTAAAGAAAATAAGTTTCGACATTGAACCAAACATTACATGAATCATACATAACATCGTAACTAAACAGCTTCTTTAGTTCAGCTTAACTATATAACATAAAAAAATAAATACAAGATTTGTCAATAAATACAAGTTTTTCACGGTATAGTTTACAACTTTATTTTGCCTTCGCATGGCAAATACTTGTCATATAAAGAGCTATTAAGTTTCAGATTTTAAACGTCTTTTACAATTTTTTAAACTAGAAAAAGTAAACAAAAATATGATTTTATAAGGCCAAGATCATCTAAGTTATAACACGCAAAAAGTCGAACAAAACATTGTTTAAAATATCTTAAATAATTTTCTACAATTTCAGTTTCCAACTAATGCTAAAAAAAGGCTTGAAAACTTTTTAACAGATTAGAAAATACACAATTGAAGCAAAAAAAGCTATTGCAAAAATTTTAATTTAACCGTATAGATGATTAAACCAAACAATAAAAGAACAATACAATTGGTTAAAAATTATATTGAAACGCATCGATCCACTACAATTTTCTTATCATCAAAAGAAAAAAAATAAAACACATAAAAAAAATTTTACAAGACTTAAACAATTTTTTTTATTTCATTAGCAAAAAATAAAAATTTTGCACTACAAGATTAATACCACTTATGATAAAAGCATAAAAACCACGGCTCCAATTATATAAAAACGCAAATAAATAGCAAATTAATCTGCCAAATCATAAAACCAATAACAATATGAAAGCAAATAGTTCTTTTTTTGCTGATAAAATGCTTTGATACTTCTATGTTGCAATTTTTTTTCACAAGTTATAAACTGCTTGCGAATGTAATTTCAATACTCTTAGACAAAAAAATATATAAACTTAGTTACGCAAATTATTGATTAAACCTGCAGGTGTTATAATCTATTTATAGAAGCATTATATTATCCGAATATTTTGAATTAATCGTGTATAATATTTTTTTTTGGCGAGATATGTATAGCGTGTTTATATTTTTTTTGTGTTTAAACATGTTGTTATAGAATCGAATTTATTTTATTTTGATGTTAAATGGTCATAAATTTTTTTCAGAATTCTTGAAAGTATGCTTGACTTATAACTTGCACCAAAATAGTTTTTTACATTTATTTTAAGTTTAAACACGTATTTCCGCATAAAAAAGATCTTTTAAATTTAATTTGTTTTATACTTAATTTTGTGTATTATTAGTTTTTTTTAATCTCATTTTTTTAAGGGTAATATAAGTAACGTTTAAAAGTAGACATAAAATTGCAAATGAATATTTTACAGATAATAAGCTAATAAAAAATCGAGTTATATATATAGAGCGTGTCTCTTGCGGCAAAAAAACGTTTATGCGCGCGCCCATTTTTGAAAATAGACCATATTTTCAGTGTTTGTATTGTTTTATTGTATGTTTATTTTACATATAACATATGTGTCAAAAAATATATAATTGGTTTTTGCACAGTCATTCACAAACCTATAATTTGAGTATAAGTAATTTCGGGCATAAACGTTTTCGGGTACAAGAGACACACCCATAGGGTTTTGTTAATTTAATGCACTAGAAATGATAAATTACTGGCATGTAGGTTTTCATTTTGTCGTATATCGCGTTTAAAATGACAATCAACCTAATGGTTTATAAAAAATTGCTAAAGCGTCTATAAAAAAAATAACTACTACGCGTATATAACCACCATGCGTTACGCTTACTAACCTTTTATTATTTAGAATAGATTTTCTTTTTTTTTTCGATTCAGTACTATCGTATCTAAATAAAAAAACTACAACAATCTTAAAAAAGGGTTGCACCATAAATATCAATTGTTTTAGTAAAAAGGTAGTTTTACTCTATGAACACAGTTTATTATGTACAGAATACTGTAAAAATCTTTCTAAAAATATGTTTTTTATGCCGCCTTATTAGACAATATATAGTATTACTCACAAAAAAATGTAAACTCAAGACAAGCAAATTTATGCAAAATACGTTTTTATAAAAAAATAAATTAATAATAAAATGCATTTTGGTAAAAAAAAGTAAAAAATACATGCGAGTTTACTGATATAATTAAAATAACTAAAAACTTAATAATAAATTAGCTAAAACATTGTAATAGTAGATAAATTTGCTTTTTATAGTATGAAATTAGCTCCTTACAACCATATAACTGTAAAAAAGAAGTTATGTATCAAAACTTTTATTGTGTACCGCCATAAAAACACAGTGTTTCTTTTTCAGATTTTTATTTTATAAAAAAATAAAATGTTAGTATAGAGTAGCTGAGTCTTCATAAATTTGAATATTTATGCAAAAGCAAAAACTCAAGGGTAACAATTTACAAAATAGTGCAGTAGATGTAAAAATCTTTACAAGTAAACATAATAATAGATACACAATATGAGTAATTACTGTTATCAAAGACTAGCAGCAAGTAACACGACTTATTTAATTACATATTACTACTGGTACAAAAACCAAAGTTTTCATAGTATGTTTTCTATATGTTTGCATTTTTATAAAGATTCTGTTTATTGATATATAATAAAATACTTGTGCATGTGTATATGAAAAACTGAGGTAAGCTTGCATTATGATGTTCCTTGGAATCTTTTTTTATAAGACAAATGATATAAGAACATATTTTGTTTAATTGAAATTTTTTTTGTTTAAATAGATTGACAAGATAAAAAAATTGCATTATTTGACAGTTTAATAGTTTCAACATTATTATTCGTACAACTAAGGCTTTTATACCCGGGTATTTTACAACAAACTGCAGATTTTTCCCCGGGGTCTTATTGCGGGTTACCGATGAATATGGGGATAAAGACAATTTTTGAGCGTTTTATAAATTTTTTGTTGTATAAAAAAATGTTTGTCGCCAAAATATCTTTTAACAAAAGATTTTTATAAAATGCCATTCTAAAAGTTAGACATATACGAAAAATCTTGTCAAAAAAGTTTAATTTGTAAAAAGTTTAAGAATTTATCAATAAGATTGCAACTACTCAGTCTATTTTTACATTTAAAAAAATTATTTTGTAATTTTTTACAATGTTATTTTTTGAGGGCTAAAATAGCTTTATACAACTGTAAGTTTAGTTTTATAAATATACATCACACAATGATATAATATTGCTTTTGTTTTTTTTTGTACAATGTACGGGTATGAATACTAGATTATACATGCGTAATTCTTTTTAATATGAGGTTTTTATTTGTTTTTAGAAAAAACAAAACTATTTGTTTATATTTTGTACATAATTACAGTATTTTCGAATTAATATCTTTTTTGAGGCCTGTTTTACTTATTTTTGCGACAAAAAACCTGTTAGTCTATTATATACATAAGTTATACTTAATTTTTTGTTATTCAAAACAATTGCAGTTTTTATATATAAAACTTACTAAGTTCGTGATCGACTTTATAAGAACGATGATTAAAAAGGCAACAATAGGCATGGCCAAGCCTGTGTGTATACACAATTGGCATTTATTAAACAGAAAATATTAAGGGTGTGTCTTTTTTGTATAAAGAATACTTTCTTAAAGAAATCTTTTTCTTTAAAAGTAATCGATTTCTTTTTATAGCCGCAAAATAGATTTCTTTTAAGAAACTAGTCATGATTAATTTCTTAAAAGAAATCGATTTTGGAACTATAAAAAAGAAATCGATTACTTTTAAAGGGGTCGATTTCTTTAAAAGTTTTCTTTTCACAAAAAAGACACGCCCTAAGTGTACATAAACACCTATATGTACACACGAACTTACTGAACAAGTATTTTTTTTTTTTTTTTATTTTAAGATTCAATGTTTTTTTTAATGTTTTTATCATACAAAATTTTGAGGATAAAAAATTTACACTTAAAATTTTATGTATAACAAAAATTTTGTGTATACATAATTTACTGAAGCAAAATTTTTGTGCAAGTATGTGAGAGTTATTTGTGT
>JAQFYM010006810.1:0-11214 GCA_034694785.1 Agrenia bidenticulata
TTATCATGTACATCAGAGTGTCCCTAACTTTTTTCCAGTCGACCCAAAAAAATAGAAAAAATATGTCGCGAACCAATTTTTTTAATGCTGTTTCTAAGTTTTTGCAAAGCGAAAAATAAATATATATAATAGCTGAATTACTGAAATTGGTTAGTCTATTTTTCAGAGTGTTTTTTTATTGCAAATTTGTAAGAAGCAATTACATTCTTACATAACATAGAAACGGGCAAGCTTATACTGTCATGGCATATAAAAAATAACTTAAAGCATATTGCTTGTTTCTTTGTTAAATTAAGAAGGTATTTGCAAGAAATAAACGCGTAAATTCCAACATTTAGCATATTCATCTTTTATTTTAGTATGCTACACATAGGTAACTGTTAAAAGCGACTACAAGTAAAAAAGTATTAATTTTATACCCTAAATGAATGCGTCATATATCTGCATTTTTTTCAAAGTTTTGCATCGTAATAACCAGCTGCAGTTATGATGTTTTTTAAGAAGTTGCAGCGTCTGGGTGCTATGTAAAAATTTAACACGACAGTGTAAAAATATGAAAACTTTTTGTAAATTCTTGCGTATTTTTGCATTTAAGTTTGTTTTTCTTGATTACAATTTTTAAATCATACATTTAATATTATTTTTTGAAACTTAATGGAAATATAACTACTTTCGCTCATTTATATTTTATTTCAGTTCACGCTTTGATTGTACATTCCGATAAACCCAACATAATTGCACTTGTCACTAAGATTTTGCATCTTTGGCGTAGCCGCATGTTGCATAGTATTTTTCAGAAATAGTTGAGCTCATACGTTTGTTTGTTTTATGATATGAATAGCCTATTTCAACCTTTTATATCACATTATCTTATCCACTTTTTTGCCGGGTGTAAGATAAGATGGGTAAAAATAGACAAGTCACATCTAATCACTATTTTTCTTTTAGTTGTTTTTTTACTGTTGTTTTTTTCAAAGTCTATTTTTCTAGCTGTAAATAAAAAGAGTCATTCTGATAAATAATATTATAACCAAACTTATGCCTATAACTTTATTTTGTACTTCAAAAATACGAACCATATTTATTAATGTTGCTAATATTTGTCATGGGAACAAAAATGGCATGTTCTAACTATTTTGACTTTTTTTGTAATTCTATATTATTTTAAGTTTGCAAAATATGTCCCAACTAGAGCATAATTTTAGCATTGTCGTGACTGTTGTATATTTAATGCAAGTTTTTTTTTTGTTTTCTTGATAAATTTGTTTATTTTTTCTATAGTATTCTATTAGTAAAAAGTTGCAACTTTTGCGACAAATCGTGACGTTTGTTTTACCAAGGAAATACTTTAAAGTTTTATTGAGAACAGTTACATATTTTTGTAGCAATCACTGTTGATATATAGCACAGATGGTGCTGCCAGATAAAATATTATTTTTTGTTTTTGTTTTTTTACATTTAATCAGGGTTTTTATTTAGGATTTATTCATCTATAACTGGTTAAAAAATACGTCAATTACAAAATCAATATACAAATAATACAATAGTGTGTATAAATTATGCGGTTGTTGCAATTTATTTAAGCGAATTTTAAATATTTTAAAAAACATATGAAAAATTTAAAGAGCTTCGTTAAATATTAAGTTGTAATAAAAACATACTCACTTAAAATAAATTTATTTTTTGGTAAGACTGTGTTTTTTCTTACCAATTATATGTGTATATGCATATTTAAAATAACAGAAACAAAACATATGTTACAAATATGAATCTGTATGAAAATTACATACTAATAAAAATATGGTTTATCCATAAAAAAACAAATATTATATTAATATAGTACGCAAAGGTTTTTAAAAAGTCAATAATCATATAAATTTGTAGCTTGGAAACTAAAAAAAAAGATACACAATGACCAGTGGCGTAGCTTTAGGAGAAGATGGCAAAGAAGGGCAAAGCGGGGGGGGGGGGGTCCCCCACGCCGACAGAAAAAAAGTGTAGCCTAAATTAAAGGGGGGGGGGTCTTTTTTTGGGGCGATAAAATACTCGGAAAATGTTTTTCAAGAAAATTGTATTTTTTTAAATTAAAAAAAATAACAAAAACAGTGCAAATATTTTTTTTCGTCATAGCTTCATTTTTTTTGCACCCCATCGCTAAAGAACCCTGCTACGCCACTTTAAATAAAATTGAAAAATTTTTTACAGACAAAACAAACTCAAATTTATAAAATAAAAAGTAAATTAATAAAAGAATACAAAATACGTAAATGATACAAGCAAACTGCTTTTGCAGGAAGCAAAAAACACGTTTATCTATATTTTTAATACTCTTTCATGCAAAATTTTTACACAAATGCAAACTAAGAAACTTCTTGAGGTTTTATTTTTTCGTTAGTATTGTATATTATTATTTTTATTTAAAACGCAAATAAAACAAAAAAACTGTTCCGATTAATACACGAACCATTATGCAAAATATCGGTGTTTGTTTTTACTTTTGTAAACCTTTATTAAAGCCGTATAGACTTAAATACCCTTTTTTAAAAAACCAGTCAGAAAAAAAAATAAAAAAATATTACAGTTTAAAAAAAAATTTTGTTTGTGTAAGGTTTGTCTTCTAGTATTGTCTTTTTGTACAAATATCCCGTATAAAATTTTTACGATGTACATATTTATTTAAAAAGCCCACGAAATATCATTTGCTATATACATCAAAAATATCATCGCAATTTAGTTTTTGGCTGTATCTTAATGCGTATAAGTTATAGTCAATTTTATATCTCTGTTGCCATATTCTAAAATTTCTCTGTTAATAGTTCTGTACGGGTTTAATAGTTCTAAGTATACACTCCTACCAATATAAAGCACGCATGCATATTAAAAATGATATTGTATCAAGCGCCATTTTTCGTTCTAACACAAACCAGAATCATATCTTAAAAATATTATCTTGTGATTTCTTGGCCATCCCATGTTTTATGTGCAAATTTTTATAATATAAAATTAAACAAGTTAAAAAAACAAATACTTTTAAAAAACACGTATACATAAATGTCAGCTTTTTATGTGCTAAAGATATTGTTGGCTTTTTTTTGCCGTTTCACGAGTTATATATATAATAACATCATTGATTTTTTGTTTAAAGCTGCATATTTCATGCCTTATAAGCTAAGCAAAACTTCCAGCATCTTTTGTCCTTTACAAAAAAACAAAACTATTGTGCTTATTTGTTACAACGCGACCATTTTTTGACATGATAACACTGCATATTGTCTAAAAGTCAGTTTCAACATACAAAAAACTAAAAAAATATTGCAAAACCTAAGACTGCGACCTTTGTCAGTAATTTTTTATGCAGTTGTATATTTTTTTTACTGTTTTATATACGTCAACTAAAATTAGAAAACTAGCGTTACATAAAAATTAATAAAAATATATAACAGAACAATAGAATTCTCCGAATAACTGATTTTCCGTAATTGTTTTTGATTAAAAGAAGCGTGTGATAGTAAAAATGCTTTTTTAAGTCAAAAAAATAACATTCCTGTAAAAAACGCAAAAAAAAAGAGTATGTTTTTGCTTTATGGATAGGTTTTTAGTTTAAGCAAAAATGTGGTTATTTTTTTCCCTGCTTTTTGTTATAAAAAGATCAAGTTGACACAAATATACACTGTTAAAGTTTATGGTAAAAGCTGCCAGATAAAACCTCGTAAGTAAGTCTTTTATACAACAATATTGTTCGTGTTATCTTGGTTTTATTAGCAACAAAAAAAGGATACAAAATTCATGGAAGTGGCTTAAAGCGTTTACTGCAACCGCCTATTTAAAAATTAATTTTCTTTAGCTTGGAAGGCTGGGCGACTTTAAGGCTGTGGATTGCATATAAACCTTGTGTAACACACAATTCGAACCACTTAGGTACCCTTTAAAATTAATACTTGCCTTTTGTATTCATATCCTTACAAAACTATACCCTTCATACTTTCGTTGCAATATGTACAGGCAGTGTAATAATGAGTCGCTGTGTCCTATGTTTTAATAAAAAAATTTGCAGAAAGCTTTAAACACTTTTTTAACTGTTTGCACCAACTTTACTTTTTTAAAAAAATGCCTGCAATTAGGACCTTGCGAAACAGTATCCCGATTAAAAATATTGTTGCGCAGAATTACAAAAGAAAAACCGGTTAAAAAGTACATAATAAGCGGCAAAAATGCGCCCCCTGAAATTTTTTTTTTTGTAACAATGAAGCGATTAGCACAATAGACGCAAACACGACTGCACCTAAGGTTTTACAGTAGGCAATCAAGACGTAAAATGAAGGTACTATTGCCATTGTTTATTATGTGTATACGACAACATTTTGCCTTGGTTTAAAAGTAATAAAATTTGTTTTTTTTTACATGTGCAAAAAAAATTTACAATACAAAATATTGACAAAAAGTGGGCTTATTACGACTTTAACAAAAAAACAAAAGTAACTAATTTTTGTTTTTTTTTAGTACCGTGTGTTTTTTTCTATTCTTTTCGTAGCAAATTTGGATCGCATCAAACTACTTCGTAAGTAAGCCACAGATTAAAGCAAACAAGAATGATTTGCTGCGAACAGGGCAATTAAGACTTGTACTTTTTTAGCTGATGTACACTGGAAACTTTTTTTATGTAGTAAAAGTAATATTATATAAATACTGTAGCAAAAAAACAGACAAAAATTTTTTAGACTTGGGCTTTATCTAAAAAACAAGCGTCAAATCATTTAATTGTAAAAATTTCTTACCGACCCAAAAAAAAAACTTTAAATTCCACAAAAGGGTCGCGACCCATAGTTTGGGAACGCCGGTCTGAAAATAATTGGAAAACAAAAAACAAATACTATTTTGTGCTAGCTGTAGATAAAAACTGAGTAATTAGTATGAGAACTACAAAATATTACCTATTATTTTTTATTCTATGAATCCTAAAATATTTTAAAATCCATATATTCTAACAATTTTTAACGCAAATGCATATATTAATACATATTATTAGGTTAAAAACCGGTTTTTAGAACATGCAAAACAGTATTCGCACGCAACTCATATAATAATAGAAAAAAGTTTAAGTAAAAAGGAAATAAAAAAAGCATTTTTGTTACTTATACAATAACATATGAACCATAAGTATCTATACACTCGCAGCGTTATTTTTTCATTGCAGATTATTACGTTTTACAATTAAAGGTTCTAAATTTACACATTTTAAAACTCTAGTGCCTGTATTTTTTTGTGTAGTCTAAATTAAATGTGGACCGTCGCGTGTATGATGCATGAATAAGCTGTAGAAAACGTTTACGGCTAGACAAAAACGGTTTTATTTTTTTCAATACACGATTTCGAAAGCCTTTTTTCTTGATTTTCATTTTACCTTTACCCCATAAAAATGATTGTTAAGTGGCCAATATCAAAAAGAAACGTCTTCACCCAGTTGATGACAACTACGTGTTTACAGAAAATAAAAAATCTCTTGCATCAATTTTTCATTGAAAATGTGTAGAGAACAGTTTTACAGTACCCGCCACATTTAGCGGTACTATGAGATTCCAAATACGAGAAGCACATAAACACCCTGCATTTTTTGCAGCAAAAATGGTTGCTTAAATAAGATATAATATTAAAAGTGTAGTTGCATCTGATTTATATATGTCGGCTTGAAGAATCCATGATGCAGAGTTATACTTATTAAGAACATATAAATACGCGCCTGACTTGGTTTTTGCTATTCCATTTAAAATCAGTTGTTCTAGAAATATATATCGACAAAAACAAATGAACTACGCGACGTACCCAGCAAGCTTGTGCGATTTTGTTTTTTATTATGACTTCGGAACACACGAAAAAATGAACAATATCTACAAGTAGATAGAAATAAACATGGCAGGTTTTATATTCGCACATTGAAATTTCTCTGTTAAAATTTCTTTAGGAATAAAAATACTGCATTGTCAATGAGTGGTACTTTTTAAATATTCTCAACTATATTTTAATAATTATATATAGTACATAAAAAAATGGGCATACATTATTCCTTTTAGTGTTTATTAACACAGAAAACACGCAGATATATAGTAGGATGTTTTTTCATATAGATAACATGATGATATAAACGGTGTAACCTACACTCCAAAATAAATATTGGTTGACTACTGATGTGCAATGTTTAATGCATCTAGCATGATGAAGCTGACATGCGAGTAAGATAACGTTTTTTAATTTGGTAAATGCCTTTGGAGATCAAATGTATCTCTGTGATATAAAAAGCTGTATTACAACAATGATATATTAGAAAAGGTTGTATACTTTATGTCTGCATTACCATTTATACCTTTTAACACATTTTATCTGGTTTTTGACCACAATAAAACCTTTTACTAGACCAAAATAATCAACCTTTAATCGGTTTACATAAATATTTACAATTTGTTTACGTAAATATAAACTATTATCTTGAACAACAATGTGGCCACACTTTATAAAAAATGGGAAAAAAACAAAAAACAAAAAACTCTACTGATGGTTATTATTGCAAATATTGCGGGGAAAAACAAGTCAAGACTAAAAATATATGAACAAGTGCATTTTTCTATGAAAAAAAATTTATATAGAAATTATTTCTACAGGATTAAGAAATGGAATCCCATCGAGAAGGCAAAAACGCAAATACAAAAAAGCGCATAAAAAATTGTAAAGATTAAAACAAAAATACTTGACAGCGAAATAACTTTAATTACAACAGCGTTCGCTGTAAGTCATGATATGCTCATTCATTCAAGATATTAAGATGTTTTTTTTTTGTTTTTATTTTTTATGAATGTAAAGAAATAATGCTTCTCTATATACGCAAAAAAAAATTATTGATACAAAACTTGTTAACAGAAATGTACATAAAAGGGCTTTTCTACATTTGAAACCCGTTTTTTTTTGTTTGGTCCCCCTCCAATTCAGGGCAAGATGAAATGTAGAAAAATGGAGCTTAAAATGTAAAAAGGCTATTATCGATCTTCAATACACAAAAAAAAAACTTTTTTCTCTTTTTTTAATTAGGCATATATTGATAAAAAATTAAAAAAAAAATCTTTGCTTTTTTTACGGTAAAAAAACATAAAAAAAAACATTTAAAAGTATGCTTGTAGTAAAAAAATATATTTAATTACTCAATTGCTTTTAACATCACAATTAGCTATAAGAACAATATTTTTACTAACCCTTCGAACAGATCTATTTATTTAATTTACTAAAAAACAAAAAAAATAAGGGAAATGAGAAAAAAAACAACAAACAAAAAAAAAAAATTCATAAAAAGACAAATGAAAAACAATCAGTAAAATGCACCCAGGGCATATTTATAATATATTTTTTAAGATATTTTTGTTTCTTTATATAAAAATAATATATTTATTTATCAACTATTATTGTTTTCGGATGACGCGGGATTACTTTAAGTATTCTTGGAAAAACGCATATGAAAGTTACTATTCATTTGCACTACAATTTTTTATATAACAAGACAACATTCACGTCACAATCTAAGTAAAATAAACTTTTTTTCCCTATATATTGTAATTAATCTAGACTTCTAAATTAATGTTCATCTATTACGTCTTAGATCATTTTAAAATACGCAAATTGCGCAAAATCGCTACACCTATTATTACCGCGCAAACGAAAGCTATATAAAGCACTATTATGCATCTTTACCATACTTTTAGATATGAGCGGAGTCGAATAAGAATGATTTCCGTTCCCAACAATTGTAAACAAATATTACCCCAAAAAAACCACCCACGTAAAACTACAGACTGTTTTCGGGCTACAAAAATGTTTTCATTGGGGCTTTGCGTGACTTGGTTCTGTAAAAGAAATTAACCATAAAGCGCGTTAGCTGTTCATTTTTTTTATTTCTGTCTTATATCTTTTTTTTGCCTGCAAATAGTAAAACATATGTATTTTTTTGGTACTAAAAATAAAAAACATCTTTTATTGTCATACAATAATATATTGCATTAATACTGAAAAATATTTTGTAATTTTTTTTTTTTTTTACTGGGCCTGATTGCGCGCATTAAAGCTCTTTCACCACAGACCGTGTGTGTCTATGTGCACTGTATCGCACTGCAGTAGACCGCACCGCACGCGCACCAAAACATAAATTTCTGTTGCAGGCGTAGACGGGGTAAGGCAGAAAGGTAAAATGCCCTAAATAAAAACTGTTTTTTGGTTTGTGTAATTAAAAGTGGGTTTTATCAAAACACTAAGAACTGAACACTCTGGAATAAATTTAAAAAAGACTGTATGATTCAACGAATTAACAATAATTTATCGCCAAACCTTGACTTAAACACTATAAAAATGGTTTTATGTATAATATTGGCAGTAGCGTCTAAAAAAAAAGTATAGCGAAATGATACCAATTCTCTACGAGCCACGTATTAAAAAGTTTTATTTTGGATTCTATTGTTATACTTTTCATAGGTTAAAAGTATATAAATTTATAAAATAAAATTTTTCTATAAAATTTTTTCCACCTGTGCTTTATGCTGTAAATTACAGGACTACAGTTCGGAATCTCTTGAGATTTTTACCCTTAGGATAACTTGTTCTTAGCTCACCCTTTGCATATAGGTTAGCAGAATTCAATACATTTTAGGTATGCATTGTGAAAGACATAGTTCAAGCGACAAAAAACTAGGATAACTATAAAAAACAATACCGTTGTCAATATATGCATATATTTTTAGTAGTTTGGCTGCAAAATTAAATATAATACACATTTATTACCTCAAAGAACAATTTTTTTCTAAGTCTAAAACAGCAAAACAACGATAACTGATGACAGCATCCGTTGCGAAGCTAGCAAAAAATAATAATAATAAAATTTATCAACAAAATAAAATGCAAATTTATGTTATGTGAATCATATGCCGTATATTTAAACTCTTACTGATTACCTAATAAGTTACGTCAATGTCGCAAAAATATATATATGTAAAACCAAAGTAAAATGAAAGTAATACTCTTTTAAAAGATTTAAGTTATTGGTAATGTGCTTTATTTTTCGCCCATGAACCGATATCTGCAAATTCCTCCCAAAGAATAATATATGCTGTTTTACCTCGAAAAAAGAACTCTTTTTTTTGCCAAAATTTACAAGATTTTTGGAAAAATTAATTTTAATTGTGTACATAGCGTATAAACTTCTTAAATAAAAACGAACTTAAAAAAAAGATCCGCTCCTCTATTGTATGAGATATTTGCCCGCCAATAGTTTTGGTTTTACCGTGAAACAATGTTATGATACTTCCATAATGTTTTCGTAACATACACAATGCAATCGAAACACTGTTAATATATTATGATGTTTTTTTTTGCTAAAAAGAACTACAAAACGAACAAACGAAATAGCAAAAAAGGTTGAAAAACATAGATATTAATGTTCAGCATATTAAAATGCCGTTTTAATGTATAAACATAACTCAATTTGCTTTTTTTTTTATTTTATAAAAATTACAAAGTTCGATTAAAAAGAGTAAATGCATACAAAACGCAAACAGGTTTGTTGTAAAATACTAAAAAAATCGGGGGGATAAATGAAGTACCTACTAGGCAATTCGATCTTTTTGAAGCGGCATGGAATAGGGTTTTACACTGATAAGTTACATTATGTCAATAGATACATTGTAAAAACATCATAAAAATTGTATATTTGTAAAATAAATAAAAGGTTGTGTTTTTTTATGTATTTTCATAATATTTTCTTGCAAATTTCATAGATCGCTTGTACGCAAAAATGTCTTTTTTTATATGGAAAACGCTCAAAGCACAATAAACATTGTTGCTTGATCAATCGTAACGTAAATGATCCGCTTTTTTTCTATTTTGTATGTAGCAACGGATTGCAAATTTATGCGCCCTTCTTTTCTTACTGTATCTGTTTTTTCCCTCCGGTATAAGACCTGAGTCTTATGCTTAAATATAAGACCATGCAGGTCTTTTTTTCATATACCAGCCGGAGGTCTTTTACCCGAGGTAAAACAGTAGAATCACTACTTATTGCATATCAGGTTATTGATATGCATCCTTGTACCAGTGTGCACAACTATTTTCAGTTTTTGCAAATAACTGCACAGTAGGTGCATACAAAATATTTTTAATTTTTTATTGAAAGACTGCTTGCTAGAATTGCATACTACTTCTTTGTATTTGCCGTTAACTGGTGACAAGTTAAAAGCATTTTACGCTGTAATAGCTTTATAAAGTAATATAAGCGCAAAACAGACATTTTTAGAGCTATTTATTTATATTAAGAAAAAAAATATTATACATATAAAAAGATATCAAAAGCATACAAGCAATTACAGACATTATTATGGCTGCAGCACCGTACACGGCATCATTTTTGATTAAATAAAACCCAATTAAAAGGTTTGCAACAGAAAAAAGAAGTAGAATATAAATCTCAAGCAAAAAAAATGTTGTAAAACCGAAACTTATTTTGTTATAACAGGACAACTTTTAGCATAGCAAAACAAACATAGTTGTGTTTTTTTATGTATAATATTTCACAATTTTATAGTATACATTTTTTGTTTTAAAATATACTCCTATTTTTGTGAAAACGAATATAAGCGAAAAAAATTTCCTGTACAGAATTAACATATCGAATACATTTTTTATTTGTGACACAAAGCCTAGCACAAGCAAATTTACACCAATCAACAAAAAAACAAATATAATTGTAATGCATTTTTTGTATCATTGCAAAAACATACATTTTGCTACTTTGTCGTTGGATTTAAATTTTTAATACGTAAAAATACTAAAAAAAAATCTTTCATGATATTTACATCGGGACTTAAATTAAACAAGTCAATTTTACCTTGATTATTTATTGTAAACTATAAAACCCTTTGTGTAAAAACGCATTCTGATACAACAACATTTGTGGGTTAATGTAATTCAAAAATGCTTGTAGCTGTTTCCAAAAAAAATATTTCTCTAAATTCAATATAACAAAAAATCACTACATATTATACCTGTCCTTGTATTATTCGGTTTTTTTATTTGTTATTGCGTACTTAAATGTGTACCAGATACATTGGAGTTAGCATTTCCTGTTCGTAAAAGGTCAACCTGTTTGAGAATAATCAAGAGCTATACAATTTTTGTTTTCACTTAAAGAAG
>JAQFYM010006811.1:0-11211 GCA_034694785.1 Agrenia bidenticulata
GGTGGTTTCAAAAACCCTAGAATTTTGCTGTTTTGTATATATTTGTATTTTTAATTCTAAATATGGGCTTATAAGAATTTAATTTTTTTTCGACCGTCCTGGAAAAATTTCAGAAACTCAGGACTAGTTTTCTTCCTGCTGCTTCATCTACACGTTGTTTTCATCACACTTAAAAGATTCTGACAGCATTATCATTTTTTAAAAAAGTGCAGGTATATTAATAAGGTCACAAAAAAAGTGCATGTTGTAAAACATCAGGTACAATATATACAAAAAAATTGCTTAATCTTTGTTTATCTCATACCTCGAAGTATTTTTTAAATTTTTGAGCAGGGAAATGCCACAATAATAAAAAAAAATTTTATGAATTAAAAATACAAGCAAAACAAATGGGGTAATATAATATATCTATTGATTTAAACGGTTCCCCTTTAACTTGTACTTATGGTATTCTGGTCATTTATCGAACCAAAAAAAAATTCGGAAGAAAAAAGATATGTAAATCGGGTAGTAAAAAAGGTCGGGCTTCGAATCATGTTTATTACCCGGTACCCGATTGTTTAAAAAAATTTAAGCTTGTCGGGTAAAATCCTAACTTACCAGTGCAAAACGAACCCGATCTTGTTTTTGCAAAAACTAAATTATTTACGCTTATTTTATATTATAACTCTTTTCAAATACTCTTATACTCTATAAGCAAAAAACGAAAAAAATCAAAACAATCCTTGGATTTAAAGTAATCTTAAGATAACTTTAAATTAAGCAGATTTATTTAAATTAAAGCAAAATTAATCCAAATATTTAACACCATAATAAACAAAAAATTGTTTTTTGTAAGTAAATGCGCTAAATACGCATTACAATTAATATAACCAAAAAAAAAAAATTAAAATATTTTTTTATATCTATAAAAAAAAAATTATTTTGCGCGTTTTCTTAATCTATTCTTCCTTAAAAATGCATATAAAAACTCATAGTATAATAAAACATTTATGCACATTAATAGCAAAAAAAAATAGTTTTAAGTTCATTGCAACATATAAGTACAAATGCCAATGTTTTATGTATTGATGTTTTTATATCCATAAGTATGCAATTTAAAACATTGTTAAATATTTTTTAATTTTTTAAAAATTAAAATTCTATATATTTATTTTGTATTTACGTTAAGAAAAAAACTTGACAAAGAATGAATATACTATGAAGCTAAAAGTAAACAAAATATAACATGTAAAAGGAGATAGACACTTACGAAAAATATCTGTACTTTTAGTAAAAAATATACATAATAAATTGTTGGCTATACAAAAAGTGAGGTGTTTGTACCAAAACTCATTATTAAGGAAAAGCTCTAGTAAAAAACATGTAGGGAAAAAAGAGGAACTTTAAAGGGTCTGGAATCCAAATTTTTTTCTAGGGGGGGGGGGTGGGGATGCAAAAACCTGAAATTTTACAAAGGGTAGTCTGTATGTTTCGTAAAAAAAACGTTTAATTAAACATTACGTTTTGGTGTATATATATGCTATCTTTTAAATCTAAAATTAAAGGTTGAAAAACGCATTAATTATAACAATAACTGAACCGAAAATAAACCCTGCAATTTAAACGCTCAACATTGCCTGAAACTGGTCTTACTATTGTTTAAAAGGTTTTTGTGAGTCTCTAGTTATGTTAAGTAACTTTGCTCTGTAAATATAAAAATTTGCCTGTTTTTTTTTTCTTACAAAGTTCTTTGCAAATATATAAAACAACGTTTGTTTCAAAAAGATAACTGATTGCATTACTATAGCATGTTTGTATTTGTTCAACTGTTTTAAAGTTGTTAATATATAGTTTTAAAAGGTTTTTGTAATATTTGATAATAATTGTGTCGTTCGTTTACAACAACACGCGTCCTAAAAGGCATATAACCCCAGTTCTCATTGGTTGCCAGCGGTGATAGACGATGATAAGAAGTATACATCGCCTTTCGCCTCTTTGCACGGTTTCGGCTGCGAACAAAGGCGAGGCTATAGCGCCGCAGGCATGGTTTAAAAAAGATAAACGTAGATACCGGCAAATTTAAGCAATTGTTTATGCCATGATGACTTCTTTTATGCAACTTTTGTATAAAAGATATGCAATATTATCTGAGCATTGTGCTTAAGATAAACTTATTTGCATTTGTGAATTTGTTTTAAAAAAAGAAGAGTAAGGTATAAGATTTGATTATAAAACACAAAAATAATTGCACATCGTACAATCACATTACTGTTTTGCGTACAAGTAAGCTTTACTAAATCAAAATTTACTATGCTTGAATATAACGTGAATAATTTCTTGTTTTATTAAGGCGAAAAAACGTTAGAAAAACCATGTGGTACTGCATAGCACGAGATATTAAGATACAGATACAAAATCTGCCATTAAGGTAAAAAATGATCTTTTTCAATATGTCAGCGTCACACAGAACTTCCCTTAAATTTTCGTTCTTTTAGAACAATGCATCAGTCCGTACTATACCAACAAGTAAACACCACAAAAAAATGCTAACAAAACCCCACGAACTGCTTCGTCTTTACAATTGCGCACTTTTTACACTTTTAAAAGGCTGTAGAAAAACTTGCCATGACGCCTTACATAATAGCAAGTAAAACACTGCCACGACACAATTTTTAGGCATTTTTTGTTTTAACTGTAAAGAAAACATAGTGAAAAAATATTTTTTCGTACTGAACATTTAAACAAACGCCAAAAAGTAACGATTACACTTTTTAGTACTTTTTCGGCGTTTCTAAACTACCACCACTATAACCTTCACATAACTAAAACTGACCCTGTATTTCATTTTGAAATTCTGTAAACGTTTTCTTACATGTATGGTATATTCTATTCTGTTGTATTTTTGTGTTTGATTTACGATTTGTTTGTTATTTGTTAGCATTACATACGGCGAGTTTACTTCTTAGAAGAAGCTTTTGTCTATACTGTCATGTTTTTTGTCAACCCCTTCTGAAATTAAGAAAGAAACGCGTAGGAATCGGTAAACATGACTGTATTTACAGGCTGCTGAGCCAATCTACTAAACCACTATATGAGACCCTGTATGCTGTGGTACAGCATAAAACCCGCTCATGGAGTATAAAAAAGCAGACGCTCTGCCCAGTTCGTTCATTAGTTGTAAACCACATATTTTCAGGGCCTGCCTTTACACGTTCGCACAACGTAGTTATAATATGACTTACTTTTGTATACTTCGTAGATTTTCTGGTTGTGGTAGTTTGTCAAGGATTTGACTGTATCTTCAAGTTACAGTATTTAATAAAAAACCATTTTTCATTTTTTACAAATAAATCAAAGTTAAAAAAACACTATACAAAAGAATTAATGTTCCAGGGATACTGGGTCAAAACCCTATCTGTGGTTACAAAGAAAAACTACAAGGCATTGGGGTTGTTCCTCCCCTAACCCACCCCCCCCCCGGGACCCCACCCCTAGAATGTAAATATAAAACCCAATATAGAAGCAAAAAATAATTATCTTGTCTGAAAAAAATACAAATATTATCTGATCTGTAATATATATATAACTATTTTTTTTGTTTTATATGTTGTTAAATTATTTAAAAAAATTCAAAATTTCCCCTCAAAAGAATCCTGGCTACGGCACTGGTACACAATCGACCTGTCAAATTAAAAGAAAAAAAAGAATAACACTTAGATGCGTACAGAAGAATTTCCCCTTTTAGTAATCTTGTCGTTTAAAAGGCATTTTTTTTGTCATGGTGGAAAACAAAAAAAAAAAGACTTTAAGTTCATGCGATCATGCTTAATATTACAGAAAGATACACCTAGAGTGTATTTCAATTTTTTTTGCCGTGAAATGATTATGTAAGAGAATTTTTCTAGTACTTTATTTATTTTTTATATAGTAAGTTATTATTATAAATATTGATAAATATAATATAAAGGTTATAATAAATTCAATCAAGAAAAATTATTGCGTAAAATGAATGATAAAATAAAAAATATGTATAAGAAAAGAATCAGCGTAGTATGTAGCAGTTTTTATTTGCTTTTAAATGTTTCCAGTTTTTAAATTTTTGCAAATATCTTTTTTTATCCAAAAATAAAAATTAATATTATCTCTGCAATAACTAGATTTTTTTTTGTTTTAATATGCGATTATAAAAGTATGATAAGTTGTTTTGGGGCGCCATATACTGTTACTTTCAGTGTTTATAGGATTGCATCTAAATTCGTTTGTTACTATAAAAGGTGGTTTTTATACGAACTCGGTGTTTTTTAAAAAAGGACCCTTTTTTTTTCTATCTCAACGTCTTTACCGCCATAAAAGACTTGGTTGCAACGTAAATTAACGCGTTACTATTAAGTAAACACGTTTGCAATGTAACTCGATGTTTTACTATTTAACAAAAAAATAAAAAATTGAATTGTAAAACTAAATATAAAATCACAGAGAAAACCTTTTTATCAAGTAAAATTATACTTTTTTGTACTTTCTGTTTTTCTGGTTTATTTTCACCTCTCTGTAAAAACACTGTACAATACAAATTGCAAAACCCCTTTTAACTTTGAACACTAAAAATGCAAATTAATCACAAAAAAAATACTAACTTTAGCTTAACCATGTGCATTTATATTTAATCATTGGATTATTATTTTACAAAAAATAAAAAAAAGAAAAGGAAAGAGAAAATTAAACGAAACAACTAGTTAATCACAATTATTTGTTTGTACGTTTTTTTTTTTTACATTTTAAGTTTTGTATTACAGTGAATAATGGATTACATCAAGTTAATGAAAAACTGCCAATTTTTCTTGCAAAAAGTCGCGTTTGATTGCGACGAATTCATGTTTGATTACGATGAAGTCGGTTTTGACTGCAAAAAGTCGAGTTTGATGCAAAAAGTCATGTTTTATCGCAACAAGTCAAATATAGGTAAAAAATCAAGATTGCTTGCAATAATGGTAAAAAAGGATTAGTAAGTATATCGAGTCTAATCTAAAACCCCTATATACATTTTTTTGCAAAAATAGCAAAAACAAAGTTCTACCGTTTGTAAAAATAGAAAAAAGATGCATTGTAAATGTAGCAACGTATTATTTTAATCAAGCAAACATGTTTTTTTGCAATTAAGTAAAAGTTTTTTTGGCTGTAAATATGATTTTTATTGCAAATCATAAACCTATCTTACAATCCATAGATTTTCAATTTGCAATCAATTTTATTTTAATTTGCAAAAAATAATATCAATTTTTTTGCAATAAAATAAAAATATAATTTTTGCGATTCAAAAATACAGTTTTTATATACTATTATAGTAAAATTTGTATTTTTTTTTTATGTTTTTTCCAATTTCCAATTGAGCAATGAATCTTTAAAAAATCGCAATACAATAGTATAAAAAAACTATAATTTTCAAATTTTAAAAAAATGCAATTTTTATAAAAAAAGTACTGATTGCAAAAATGAGTCACTGTAATGCAAAAAAAACAAAACATTCTAGGCAAACTTCTTTACAAATTTTTTATTATTGGTAGTTATGTAGGCGTCATTATTTGCAAAAATTTATACAATAACTCGTTTATCGGAATACAGCTGGCACTAATAAGCCGTAGCAATTTTGCACGAGATTTTGTATGTTGCTATGAATTTCGGCGACTAAATTCTGCTTATATTTATTTAGAAAATATATACTTCATTCTTTCAACTTTCGGATTTAATATGTTAGTAGCTTCACATTGTTTTAGATTGTGTAATAAAACCTGACAGAAATCATTGATAGCGCTTTGCATGCAGCCTAGCCAGGACTTGGTTGTTTATAAGATCTTACGCATCTTATTTACCTTTCAGGTTTTTAACAAAAAAATACTGGTTTGGCATTTTTTCAAAATAAAATCTATAATATCACGTCAGTATTGTGCCCAAGGGGGTAGAGGAATAGGTGAATTGCCCCCACCCTTTGGAAAATTTTTCTCGATTGAATTTTACGGGGGTGGGTCTTTTTTTGTGCAGAGATTTTATAATTTTTAAAATCTAAATGCCAAAAATAATGTTAAAAACATTCATAAATGATGTTTTTGCGCCTTATTTTTTGTAAAAACACTGACTACTCCTCGGCAACTAGTAGTAAATACGCCAAAAAAAAGCAGGTTCGAAAATTGTATATACAAAAAGACTTGTAAAAAAAGTGCTTTTGGTCCACATTTGCGCTAACCATAAAAATATAATTTTGCGTCCTGTTTTGCATAGTTAAAACACAGGATTTAATAATTTTTAGAATGGTAAATAGAGACACGTATTAAATCTTTTCCAAATGTGTAAAGCCAAAAAAATTACATATTTATACAAGAATATAATTTTATCGTATTTTAAATATGTTTTCAAACAAAAGACTGTGGATTTTTTTCTGACAGTTTTTTAGGCAATAAAAAAGCGTCCCTGATGTTCTATACTGCTTGATGCAGGCTAAAAACAATATTTAAAAAAGCAGGACAGAACCAATAGAAAATTTCTGGCTACATTCCTTGTTTAGATGTAAAAGAGTGAAGTTTATTTTCAAATGATTTTTTATAATCCAATTGTATATTTAATACTGATTTTATCTATAAATTGTATTTTTAAAATAACCTTAATTTTTTTTTTGGTTTTTGGTATATATTAACTCCCCTGATTTTAACGCCTCGAATTAAGTCTAGTTTATGACTTTTTAATAAATTGGGTATTTTATATTTTTTAGAGAAAGTTTAAACATTTTTTATTCTATAAGAATTTGTGATTTTTGTTTTTTGTATTTTTAACATTATTATATTGGAATCCTTTTTCTTTTTTTTTTCTCATATTGCAATTTCATTGTAAAAAATAAAGTTTTTATGTATACTGTGACTTATATTTTTGTACAAAACAAGATTTTATATAAAAGGAATAAAACTTTTATGTTTTGTATCGTGTAAGGTGTATATTGACTTCGCATACAATCTGTTATAGCTATATTGTGATATATTTAGTCTGATATTATATAGCATATGTTATGCATGTTTTTCCACCGTTTTTTTTTACAAAAATACGATAAATTCGCGGGATATTAATATACAAAAAAAGGAAAATCTTTTAGCACATTTTGTTACGAGAATTCACAGAAAGCGTGAAATAAAATTAAAAAAATACTTGTTTTCTATTTCGGATATGCACGCTGATATGGATAAAACATTAAAACAGTTTTTAATGTTTGCGAACTGCAAATAAAATTTTCTTGTGTAAGTTTTCATAAAATGGAGAATTTTATGCTAAAAAACAGCAAAAAGTGATTTATAGAAATAATATTGTCTCAGGCCGTGATTTTAAAATTTATTTCAGAAAAATTAGACTCTTAAAAACTGTATATTTATTCAGTTTTTTGTATGTATGGTTTTTTAGTAGTTTTACTTATAAAATTTTAAAGTCTCTTAAATATCACATTTAAGGCAATCAGATAGTATGTAATACTTACATTTTAATGAAAGCTTATACCACGTAAATATTTTTTCTTATGGCACAAACAACATCGCTCAATAACAAAAAAAACCTTTTTACAACGCAGTATACTTTAGTTTCTCCGTTTCTTTCCAGTATGAAAATAACTAATTTTTGTTTATTTCTATATAGATTTCTGGCCGCCCTGTTAGGGGTAAATCTTTTTATATCTGTATAAAAGAAATATTTGTAAGCCTACAAAAAAAATACCGAAACCCTTAAGACAAATACACTTGCATCTTTTTATTCGATTTATAAAATAAAAATATGTAGTGTTTATATAAAATAAAATATATTAAATGCAAAAAAATATAATACTAAACAAAAACGACTTATTATATTTTATAAAGTAGTAAAAATCAAAAAAAATGAAAAAATTTGAGATAAAAAATCCGCTAACATTTGTATGATGGTTTCTTTAAATGCAAATATAAGAATATTTTTAGTTGCATATTAATGGGAATATGAAATCTTTTTTTTACCATATTTACATTTCTATGCCCTTATGTTTTGCATCCGTTAGTCTACAGGGTTTATATTTATTATACCCTACGGTAATCTTCTTATAAATATTTCAGTTTAAGATAATAAAACATGAAATATGAATGTGAACATATAAAAAATTGTGTTTTAAATAACATAATAAGATTAATTACAGAAAAAATCGGATTATCCCGATATAACATTACTTTACATTTCAAATAGAAAAAAGTAACTAAATTTTTAGTTAGTTGCCACTTTGTTGAAAAGCATATTTTTTCGTGCATTAAAATGATTACTTTATAATTAACTACAACGAGAAAAATACCCGGAATAAAATTTTATTTTAGCCTTTTTAGAATAGCGAGATACTATATTATCAGTTATATATACTTAAGATATATCCTTAAAATGATGATTACTGATAATAGAAAGTCTTTACTTTTTTTAATGAAACAATGCAATGCAATCAATTATATATCTATATTATATTACAATATATGTATTTTATAAAGTTCACTTTTATGTTTATAAAGTAGAAAATGTTTTTACCCATGTATTTTCTTAGAATTGTTTTGGAAATCATTGCAAGACTTTAAATATGTGGATGTGAAAATCATTTTTATAATATAATGCAATTTTATTGATTATTACCCGTACATTGATCAATAATAGCTTTTTTCCTAAGACCTATTGTTGAAAAATAGTTGATATCTTCTGTTATTTCATCTTCACGTTGATTTCTATCATTCCATAACTTATATACCAAATATATTCCAACTGCACACAGAATTCCCAATGCGTAACCAAACAGCACATCTGTTAGATGGTTCTCATTATCGTGTATACGTACATATCCCATAAAAATAGTAAATAGAGTCAGCAGAATAGATGTCAAGAGTTTAACATATCTATTATCCATAAATGTCTCACTCCAAAACTTACTAAAGTAAAATGTTAAAATATAAAACATGCTTGTACATGAAGAAATTGATGCATGCCCTGATGGAAAGCTTTTTCTTCCGCGATAAATTCGACTTAATATACCAGTACATTTCCCGAAGTTATCTGGGTTGCATCTTGCAAGGAAATCTGGTTGAAGTCGACCCACTAATAGCTGCAAAATATCTGTAAACATGATTGTCACATTGATTGACAAAAAATAAACTGAAATCAATATAGATTCCTCGACTTTATGTATTTTGTTCCATATCACTAAGACTAATAGTGGGCATATAGCTGTAATAAAAATAAGCGTTTGAGTTGATACCATTTCGTTTTCAATGTAGCTATGACCAATAGAAGCGTCAGTCAAACTATATTCGACTTCTCGTGCTCGCAAAAACTGCATGCTTAGTGAATACAAAACAAGAATTATATTGATAATGGTCAAGATAATTGTACTTCTTTGCATTTTTTTGTGCTGAAAATGAATATATTTTATACATAATTTTGATTTTTAATTATTATCAAATATGTGATAAATTTTAATTAATCATTTTTTTTGAAATCATTTTTTTTTCTCGCACTATTATCAATAGATAAATTACTAATCAAGATTAGATGAAATTTTATTATAATATTTTATTGTAAAAAATACGAAACCAAACACTAGATTAAAAAAATGAATCCATACATTATATATTTTTAAGTAAAAATAAAAGTGATTATATAAAAATGTTTAGTGTATAGAAAATATTTTTGATGTTTTTTTTAAAAAAAATAACGCGTTTTCCTACGCCTTATTAGGCTATCTATTATAAATAAAACAAAAAAATAAGCACATGTCTATTCCCTCTACAATAATATAAAAAAATTTTAATATGAAAACAATATTTTCTAAACCACCTTTTTTATTTATGCACAAAAAGAGTTTACGAATAACTAAAACGTCTTTTTAAGGCCACGATTACATGATCAGAACAAAATACTGATCCGTTAAATACACGCGGCTCCTGTGTGTTTGCTACAGGAAAAATGTTTCTAAAAACGTTTAAACGGATTTGTTTAATATACTTAATTTTTATATATAATTTACCGTAAATTTCCAAAAATAAATACACCTTTGTATTTTTTTTGCAGTAAAATAAACAATAATGTCTGCCTAAAATAGGAAATCTGTTGTTACTTCTAAATGTACACAAAAAAAAGAGTCCTTTTGTAATTTTAACATAAAAAACGGCAAAACAACATATAAAATTTGCACAATATGCTGGTAAAAATTTACAATTACACCTAGTATCTTTAAAATATTGTTTGAAAACATGCAACTTAATATTATTATAGCTCTCGGCTCGGCTCATAACATTCTTATTTTATATTTATAAAAAAGTAAAACTATATAAAGTGAAACCCTCAAGTGGATACCAATTTTCTAAAAAAAGACTTAAATTTTTGTTCATACAAACAAAAAAACTTTTGCAATTTTACTTTTTTATATAAAGCTGTAAAACACGACCTCTAAAAATATCCAAATAACGTTATAAATTTGCAGATAAACAAAAATTTACTTATAAAAACGAAAAAAAAGTAAAATGCGTATTTATTTTTTTAAGGTATATTTTATAATTTTAGAATGCTGTTTTGCGCATTTTTAACTAAAAAAGTGGATATCTTAGAGGATGGATATAGAGAGGTTTTACTGGTTCTAAAAGGATTCGTAAAATTAAACGTTGTTTTATGGTTTTTTATATATATTTACATGTTTTCTTGGTCATTTTTTTTCTTATTTTATAAGGAACTCTACTTATTTATAAACAGTTGTGTGTGTCTAAAATAATGAACATTTCAATTGGCTGTTTATATTTTCGGCACTTTAAGGTATATATCTACATATAAACTTTGATCCTTACAATAATGTAAAAGAATTTACTTACAAAAAGTGCTTATGATCTAATTTATTTTATTATTAACATATTTTTGGGTTGTAAAACCAGACCTCCACGGTCCGGTTATTGACTGGAAAAACCGGATCATTGCATTTTTTGAGCATAACCGATCCGGACACAAAATACATATAGAGGACAAAATAAACTTTGTTTATAATTGAAAATGAGTGTTGCGTAGAGGTTCATAGTAACAAAAATGCAAAAACCCGGTAAAATACATTCTAGATAATTATGTGCGGGTACCAGGGCAGTGGCATACCTAGAGGGGGGGGGGGGGGGGGCTGGGAAAAAAATTGCGCCGATATTTAAGGGGGGTCTTTTTTTGTGC
>JAQFYM010006812.1:0-11211 GCA_034694785.1 Agrenia bidenticulata
ATGTGTTTAGTAGCATCCCAAGCGCGTTTAATCGGTTTAAAGTAAATCTTTTCATTCTTTTGCGTTTTTGCTTGCTCATTTAAAAATAAACAAGTATTAAAAAAGGAACTTTCATATAATAAGGGGGGTGAAATATTTCTTAAAAAAACCATTAAGAGACACGGTTACAAAAGAGCCCCAAAGCAAAATTTTCTTTAGAAATTTTTCTTCCAAAAAGAGACACGCCCTTAGTTTCTTATTGGATAGAGTAAATAAATTGCACATTTTTGTATTAAAAGTCCTACAATTATATTTTTATAAAAAAAACATGTGATTTGAGATATAGTATTTTTTTTTTGCAGAAAAATTGATGGATATAAAATCTAATTATTAAAAATATGATTTTTTATAATTTGACACAATTTACACTTTTATAAAATGAAATATAGTAAAGCAGTTTTTTATTTATTCCCTAGAACTAATGCAAAAAATATCGAAAACAGTTTCGGTTAATTCTATAATGCACTTTTTTTGTTATAATGACCTGAAATAGAAATTTAATAAGTTTACACGCTTTTTTAATATAAAAAAATAAGATTTTAGCTGATTTTTATAAAAGTTTAACGCAAACTTAAAAATCTTTTTTTTAACATGAGCAAGCAGTTCTCATAAGCTTCCTATATACATCAACCTTTAAATTCATGATACTAACACATTTGTATAAATTTCCTTTAATATATATAGGAAGGTAAATACTGTAATCAAAAAGAACTGCCTAAAAGACTGTTGATTTTTAGAAAACAGGGCGTACTCTGTGTTAACAAATATACAGAAATATCACTTGTTCTTACAAATTAAAATTAAAAATGCAATTAGTATTTATTTTCTTATATCTTATATCTTCTTTGCCTTTGATTAAATTTTAAATTAAAATAATACATAAAATAATATAAAACATGAATATATATGCCATATTGCCGTAAAAAAAACAATTTTTTGGTCTTTTCTTCAATTTCCCTATATATAAATATTTTTAATTTAGGGATTTCGGGTCAAAATCCCACATTTAATCATGCTTGATTATAAGGGTAAATAAGGTATAATAGAAAATCTAATACGGGTCAAGTCATATTAGAAAATTAGTATATATTAAACATTTTTATTTTTTTGTTTTTTTTTCATTTATCGGACAGGATTTAGGCATGTTCTAGATATATTACAATTAGTTTTTATATTAAAATAATAAAAAACTTAAAAGGATACAAATAAAATATTTAATAAGACAGAAATATGTTTTATAAAAAACAAATATAAATACTGGCATTATTTGGTATGTTTTCAATTTTTTTATGCGTTATTTTTTTTAGTGTCGAATCTATAGTAATAGAAGGTCTCCCCAGGTCTGATGTTCCAAACGATTTTAAACAAATATATTGTTATTGTGAAAATATATTGTTTTTTGTACCAGAGTATTTATTTTGTGGCTAAAAAAACAATAAAATTGACAATACAATAGTTATATATGTTATAGGTAAAGTGAGATTCCCGTAAAGTGAACTTTACCTAGAAAATGTATCATTTTAGGACTCAAAAGCAATTTATCTGTGGCCTAAAATGGAACATTGTCTAGGTAAAGTTTACTTTACCGGGTAATTTACTTTACCTTCAACATATACACCGAATTTTTTCGCAACAATACACTCATAAATTAAATCAGTACTAATAAACTTAGTGCGTTAAAAAAAAACAAAAAAAGACAATTTAAAGGCATTATTTATAAAGTGTTGTACCTGAGGTTGTTTTCTATAAAATAAACTAATAATAATAATTTTTACTTGAATGTTAACCCACTTGCTGTTTTTGTGTTTGATCAAACACAATTTATTTTACCTCTTGACTAAAAAATTTGTTCGATCTGTCATCACAATGAAACTACCCTTGGCTGTTTTTGGGTGCGTAAAACACAACACCAAAATCAGATGAAATCATAGTAATTCCAATATGTGGCACATATTGAGTACCACATTCGCTCCATATACTATATATACGACTAATCTGCCAAACATACGAACTAAATGGCAATAATGAAGTATTATGGCTGATGTCTTATACAAATATAGAAGGAGAAGGATACATAATGAATATATTGGAAGTGGTTTTGCAATATATTGGTGTAAATATAGTAACATAAGATGTATAATATACTAATTTAATTGTTGTTATTTATTTATATTATAACTTTCTGTCAACGTATTTAGGCTTTTTTTTGGCAAATCTGTCATAGCAAGTGCAAAGAAAACGAAAAATAAGTGTATTGAATACAAGAACAATTTCATTAGATAAGTTTTACAACCAATGTAACTTTACAATGCAATTGCTTTAATATTATAAAAATTTATGACCTATGTTCGGCACCCATGGTCAGTTTATAATTGAATGGTATAAAATGACTTTTAACTATAAAAAAAAAACATTAGAACATTCGTCCAAACACGCCTTTGCTATTTCAATGTTACCTTTATAGTTTTAAAGAAGACCAACATTTCTACAAAAGAGCTAAAACAGCGAAAGGGATAATTTTAACAATGTTTACGATGAAATACACGATTATAAAGATAGGATATTGCTTTCTTAATTATTGGTAAATTAAAAATTTTAAACAAGCAAATCGAACGATTGTAAATAAGCAAACAAATATTTTCACAACTCTTATGCAAGACTCGGTTCTGGTGTGAATAGCAAAACATAAAGTATAAATTGACAATATACAAAATGGGTGCTTATTGTTGAATATAAAGCATTTTGATAAAGCATATAAAGGTGGTGCATTCAATTTCATCAAATCCGGTTTGTTTTCAACAAAATTGTAATTCCAAATTTATTTTAAAAAACATTGACAGCTTTTGATTGATTAACTAGTCAATGACAGTTTTAATAAATGTTAAGTGTTAAGGTAAATAATTTCAGCAACGAGAAAGTATTTATATTTACAGCCACACAAAAAAAAGAATTTACACTTTCACCGATATAAGCCTTTAACTGTCGACAGCTAAAACATGAAGGACTACTTGCGCATATTTATTGATGTGCTGTTGACAAATTACAAAATACTATAAGCATTTATTGAAACTCTGAATGATAATATGAAAATTGAAAAAAAACAGAAAAAAACAGACTGTTAACTCTTTTAAAAAAGAAACGCTTTATGCATAAATATGCATTTTTAATAAAATATAAGAATTAGAATTTAAAAAAAATTAACCTCATTATATTTCTAATATTTCACAAAATGTACGTCATATCTTTTTATATATATTTATTTTGCTTAAGATTACAGACATAAAAATTCACTATTTAGATTTTTATTTTTTCCAGCCTGAAATAGTTTTAAGGAGTTAAATTTTGAATATGGAGTTTAATTACGCCCCAAAAAACATCATGTATAAATTGCAAATAAAACAATGAAAATGAACCAAAAATAATGCACAGAAGGGTATTAAAATGCCATTTTATATACAAAATAAATATTTTGTAGCATATATTTCAAAAACCAGAATCAATGCCTTTGTAGAAAACAAAATTTTACAATATTAACGGCTTAATTAGAAAAGAAACGCAGATGATTTACGATACCAACAATAAAATTATCGTCTTTAATAGTGAATACAAAAAATCATAAAAAAACACATACAATAATGTTCTTTCTGCATCACTAGAACAATTCACTTTAAAAGTATTACAAAGTATTACAAAGTAAGAATCTTTTAAGATAGCAATGTACTGTGAATTTTCTATTTTGAGCATTTGTACAAATTTTATACCTTTTCCTAAATCCTTTTTTTGCTGATACCTTGTCACTGACAATTTTTTTGTATTAATTGCAGGTAAAATTGTGTTATGTCATTTTGATACTCAAGTGTAGCCTTTAATTACAATTTTCGAATTTTTTATCTAAAACAATATAAATTTAGAGATCGTCGAACGCACCGCAACGCGACAGTACCTAAATTCAGCCGCTGTATAACACGAATTCACCTGCGATAATTTACGAACGCGTATGAACTACAATTTTTGGGTAGTTTTTTCTATGGGTTGGGTTGAATTGTAAAACTCGTGTTCTTGGTGCAAAATTTAACCCAACTAATTAATTTTTATCACTATTCTATTTGATTTTTTTCTTTCTGCATTTCAATTAGCTTTAGAATATACATAATTACAATTTGGTTACCTGAAGGGATAAAATGCAGATCAAGTTGACATATAAAAATACTTTACAGTAAAAAAAACGTTAATTTAAATATTAAAATTATAAAAAAACAGATTTTACTTTTTCCCTAAGATAAAAAACGCAGGAATTATTCTGGTATACTCAATTAAGCATCGAATACTTTTTTTTTGCTGTTAAAAACTAATTTAGCTGTAAGATAACAAAATACGTGTACACCTAAAGACTAGTCAATTACTTTTGTAGTAATGAATACAAGGGGATGTTGTAGACTTAAGTAAAACGCGTTGCTTTGTTCTTAAAGATATGCGGGTTCTTTTACTTCAATCAAAAAACAAAGTGGGCTAGCGCGTTTATTGCAAACTGCAAAATTTACACTAAAAGTACGACAAATATGTTTAAAGTCTGCATGCACAGTATAAAAATGTACAATCGCGTTTATAAATTGTAAATTTTATTCTTTATACATCATTTACATTTAAGTACAAATAAAATACACATTCTAAAAAATTTAATAGTTTGTCTATATACACAATTTTTTTAAAATTATATTATTAAACAGTACCAAAAACACGAATTTTACTTTTAGACAGACCTGATGGTTATACACCTGTTAACAAATAGACTTACTACAGTGGCGTAATTAGAGGGAGGGGGTAGGGGGATGTACCCTGCCCTTTTGAAAAAAATTCACGGATGAATTTATGGTTTTTTTTTTTTTGTGCTAAGATTTTTTTGCTTTTTAAAATCCAAATAAAAAATTTACATTATATTTATTGTATAAAAAAATAATTATTGTCAAACATTTTAAAAATGTGTTTTTAAGCCTTTTTTTCTTGAAAAACATTGACTACCTCCCGCTTCAAAAAATTCTGTAGTACGCCACTGGCTTACTATCAGGAAAAACTACCTGTCAAAAATCACTATATAAAAAATTTTACTATTGGCATACAAAAAGCCTAAAACTACAATGCTATCTGACTACCAGCAGTATGTGTAACTTCTACTTAATAGTTTTTGGATTAAAAAAAAAGATATTTAAGAAAGTTGCTGAATGAAAAAATTACATTTTGAACTTTTTTTACCGCGCTTACAGGGATTGAATAAAAAGGTAAATAAACATAACAAAATAAACAAAATAAAATTTTTAAGTCTAGTTTGCTTGCACTGTAAAAGCGCAACTGCGTAAAAACTTGCCAGACATTTTTTGCTACAGCTAAAGACATGAACGAAGACCCCCCAGAAGCATTTTTCCTATTTAAAAAACTTATAAATGATTTTACATATAAGGATTTTTTTTTTGTTCAATTAATAGTCTCTTTATTACATATACGTGCATAAAATAAATTCTAATCCTTTTCAAATTATAAAAAATGTCCTCTTTTTTTCTTTTTCATTGCAAAACCATACATATCAGTAAGCAATTTTTTTTGCAAGTAATGGCAACACTGTTAGTAAATATTGTTTTTTTACTTTTTTTTTGTTACTTTTCAGGTAAGCGGATTACAGAAAAAACTTCTGCTGACCTTTTATTTAAAATTATGTGTACAGAACAAACCTTTTAACACGACTTAATTCTACAAAAAACAAAAAAAAAAGTTTGAATTGTAGTATAAGATTATTACAAGTTAATACTTTACTTTTTTTTATCATTGAAGAACAACCGCGTTGTTGTAAAAAAAGGAAATTTACTATTTTTACCTCAAATTTATCTGAAATTATAATTAATAAACACACAAATGAAAGTGGTATATATTTTTAGTCGCAACTGTGGTTTTTGTTTATCTTTGAATCCTTGGTGGTAAAAATATAAACACAGGCAAATGTTACACGAAAATATATATGAAATTAAAAGATTTAAGATGCAAAATAACAAAGAATTTGCGATTTTAGCGTGCTTACCTTACGCATGTATAAATTGCCTACAGGAGGGCTGGGAGACCAAAAAACTCTACCCGTATCCCTCGGGTAAAATACAAAGAAATAGATTACACGAGTAGAGGTAACATTGAAACGGTATTATGAAGTTACGCTTTTTTTTTATTGTCCAAGATGATATTGTTGTAAGCACCGTGGTTTTTCTAGATATAAAAAGATAATATGTTACAAATAGAAGCTAATATAAAAACAAAAGCATTATGTGATTTTTTACCGATTTCTTATTATATATATATTTTTCTTATTTTTGCATACTTATACGTTTTTTCCATAATAATTTGGTTGTTCTGTTGGCTCATTCACAGTGCTTTTTACAGTGTGAATAACTTTTTTTGAAGGCAGCAAAAACCCTAAGAGATAATTAAAACACGATATATACTTCCAGACAAATAAAAATAAAAAACTAAAATTAATATTGCGTATCTAGATTTTAATGGAATGCCTCAAATGTGATTTTGAATTGTAAAACGGCTTAATTGGTCACAATAAATATCAATAATAGTTTTAATCTAATAAAAAAGCTCATATAGCCATGTTATAGTCAAACGGTAATGTGTAATTTAGTATGATGATAACCTATAAAATTATCAAAAAGCTATCCAACATGTAAAAAAAGGTGTAATATTTCAACTAGTAGAAAATAGTAGCCAATTAAAATATTTTTGCGCCGTTAATTTTAAAAAAACTATTAAAAGTACATTATCATGACCAAAAATGCTTTTTATAGATGATTCTCTTATACGAGTCTAATTAATTCAAAAAACCATTCTATAGTTTATTACGTAAACGTTAATAGTTTTAAAAAACACGAAGTGCTACTGCAGCTTGACGCAAAATATGTTTTTTTTAACCGAGATGTTATAATTCAAGGCAAGATATATATGTGTTAAAATCAGTAGCGTACCATGGGGGGGGGGATAAAGTCTGTTGCCCTAGGGCCCACTCTAAAAAGGGGCCCATTTTTGTGTATTTTTTGTTAAAAAAAATGTAGAAAACAGTAAACAATTGTTAGTTTCTGTAATAGAAAATACTTTTCTGTAAAAAGCACTTTTTATATTTTTTTTAATCTTAGGCTATTGTGTTTGTGAGCAAGCAAAATATTTAAGCCCCTCTATTTTTGACTTGCTGTTCCGCGGCTTGTTAAAATGCATAAAAACACAAAAATTTAGTAATATATGTTTTTTGCATACATTTTGCGCTGTTTTTTACGTTTTTGCATTAGTAGGTGACATTTATCACAATTAAAAGAAGTAAAATGTTTCAAGCAAGGAAATACACTTAAACTGTAAGATATAAAAAAAGGTATTCACTCTTAGGACCATTGACATCATGGCTTGATTTAATATATATACAAAACCTTTTATGATCTTATATTACAGTATTACACAGAAATACTCAACCTATATTTTTTTGTTTATTTAATATAAAAATAATAAAATCCTGCACGTTGCTTTAATGTGCAAATCAACAGCATTTAAAAATGCTATGTTCCGTCAAAATATCTGCTAAAAATGTACAATTGCAAGTTTACTGTGATATGTACATTGAGTTCGTGAAAGCAGTTCTAGATGAAGTTATAGGTGTTTTCTATTTTATTTTTGATTTCTTGCCAAATTAGAAGAAAGGTAAAACATATTATTTCACACGTTAAACTTAATATTCAATTACAAAAATAGTACTTTAACTTTTGTTGTTTGTAATTTTTACTATTTCTTGAACATATTTTGTGCCCATTAACCAATTGCAAAACTATAAAAAAAAATTTCTCGCAAAATATATTTAAAAATATTGTACTTAATATATTACGAGTTGCTATACAGTATTTATTTATTTTTTTTTACACCTAATAAATATAAATCAGAAAAAAAACATAGTGGTATTTTACAAAAACTAAAAAACACAACTAGATAAGCCATGCAACACGAACCATTAATATCATGGTTGTAATTTTAGATATCTAGAAAAAGGTTTTAAACAATAAATTAATACAGCCGAGCTTATTCTACATAAAAAAGACCATCTCGATATGGAAAACATTTTCAACGTGTTTGTTATTTTTCTATAATCAAGACATGCTGGAATGGGATATTTTCTCCTTAAAAAAAAATGTTTTTTCTCAGAAACTATTGAAAAATATTTATCGTATTGCAAAATCCATATAATGTAAAAACAGTAATACGCATGATTGCGTATGAATACTCATGGGTCGAACAGAGCGCTTAGCCTAAACTGGAGCATAAACAGTTTTTGCAACGTGGTAGAAAGAAGGGGTAATAAATAATTAGTTCGGACTCGGCAACCGGAAAACCATATATTTTTAAGTTCTTTACTATAAAAATAGTAAAAAAACTTAACTTACTTACATAAATTAGTAATGCATTTTATTTTAGAAAACAAGTTTTTTAAAAAATATCCGTTTAATCTAGTTCTTATACTAAAGCGTTGCAGTTTTAGCTTGTATATGACCGTTTTATGATTGTAGTATACATTTACTATAGTTTAATTCAGTGGGGGTGACAGGAAAGGCGTAAAGGAAGCAACTAAAATTAGGCTCTTAAAGACAATTAAACTAATTTCTAGCTTTAAAATATACGTTTAAAAAGGTTTAAAAATGCATTATTCCGTGGTAAAATTTATTTGCCGTATTCTTTGAACTTTTTAGGCATAATTTTTTATAAAATTGTATATTTGACAGGGGCCCAGAATGCATTGCTTTGTTCGCCCACCAGTCCACCTCTGCTAACTGTGTTTTAATTTTTACGTATTTTGAAGTATACTTGAGGTTATTGCAGGTATAGTTAGAATATCGTCTCTTTGTCTAATTATACAAAAAACAAAAGAAAAAAAAACAGGGTAACAACAAAATTTTTTGTTTAAGTTGTAAATTCTACAATCTTATATTCTGTATTTACATATTCTTATATTCGTTTATTTATCTCTGCCGCAATACCCATGCAAAAGATTTTTATAAAAAGACGTAGTCAATTTAAATTTATATTGGTTAACTTGGTACCTTTTTATGGTCGACACTAACTAATTGATAGTTTATGGTTTTATAATATATAATTTAAAATCATATAACACAAAAAACTCACACACTCATTAAAATTTAACTAGCTAAGATTATGTCGTGTTGTCCAGAAAAACAGTTTTGCTATGTATAAGAAAAAAAACAATGGCAGTTTACTTTTTTTAGTTTTTCTCTAATCGCAATGTATGTATACGTTTTTCAGGCATAAAAACTAGTTTTTCTACGTGAAATCTCTTTTAACTTTACGTTGTGAAAAATGTGGCTGTTTATTACATTTTTTTTATATTTTAAAATTTAAATAAAAATCCTAAAAGAAAATAAATACTAAAAAATACATTGTAATGCGCATTATCCGCACAACATAAACAACCATGTGAAATTTTTACGTAAAGAATACGTAAAACATTTTATAAGTATAGTAATTTTGCGAGCCCTTGTTAAAGTTAGAGATTAAGCCATGAGAATATTGTATTGGTTATTTATTGAAAGTAAAAAATATTACAAAAAATAAATAATTGTTCAATCTAAATTAATTTTTTTTTTCCGTAAAAATCGACAATTTTCTCATACAAAGTAATTTACAAATACGAAAAAATATTAAATTGTACCTTTTATGTACCGTGCTATCGCTAATCAGGGTTGCCAATTTGGTTTTTTACAACCAGATTCCATTTTTCAGGTTTTTTAAATTCTATAAAAAAACCATAAACCAGATTTGGTTTTTTTTATTTTTCTGGTTTTTTTCAAACAAATTTTTTTTATCTGGAAATCTTCCTAATGAGAATTAAATGTGTGCATTTATGGTTTTTACATATATTTTTATTTAAATTTTATATTTAAGATAAAAATTTTTTTACACAGATTTTGTATCTAGAAAGTCAAGACATCTTGTTATAATTATATACAAAAATTTCTAATATTAAAACAAAAATTAATTTTTTTTAACATAACTGTTCCCCTGGATTCTTTCTTAGTTTAACATGCCCAATAATAAAAAATCTCTTAAGTCTTTACATTTAAAATAGTAAATAATTTACACGGCATGTTTTTTTCGATATTATGTATCCTCACATTTTGCCTTGACATTTACTTGGCAGAAAAATTTAACGCGCGTTAGTTAAAAATTAATTTGTTCAAGTGATCAATAAAATCTTTATATACTAAAGACCAATGCAAATTCACTGCTAATCTTGTTATTTTTTGTAATTGTCTTAGGTGAGGGTCCAATTTTTTCCCTATAAAAATATAAATGTTAATAATGAATAATAAAATAAAAATAACATAGCAAAAAAAAAGTAAAACCACCTGAAAAAAAATATACACAATTTAGATTTTTTAAATAAAGCGTATTGCCCCAACCATTAATCCCAGTTTTTACCCAGCCGTGTATCAGTTTTTATTATAAAAAAGAACAGATGGAAGTCCTAAAATGATTAGAAAGTAAAAAATTTAGAAAGTTAATATATTTTTGGTCATTAATTTTTCTATTTGTAAGATTTTGAATCTAGAACCTACTATGTAACAATTGCCAGTTGTTTTGTATTTTATACAGTCATTTTTTCATATCTGGTTTTTTCTGCTTTTTTTTATTTTATGTTTTGGTTTCGACAAGTTAAAAAAATCTGGCAACCCTGGAATTGAACCCTTTACCTATGTTATGTACCATTTATGGACCCAAAAGCAATTTATTTGTGGCCTAAAATGAAACATTGCCAAGGTAAAGTTCATTTTACCGGGAATCACACTTTACCTACAACAGATATAAACCGAAGAAGAATCATTTCGACTCCCGTCGGGGTCGCATGATTTTAAAATACAAGAAGCGGAGAAAATAAAAGTAAAAGTTACCCTTGTTTTACAAACGCGTACAATACTTTAAGCATAAATGTATTTACAAGACACTAAGGCTGGGCAACTCTTCTCTACTCTACTCATTTTTTGGGTAGAGTATGGGTAGAGTAAGAGTAGAGTAGAGCAGAGTTTTCATTTTCGACTGCTTTCCAGATTTTACTCATTTTTACCCACTTTTACCCACTAC
>JAQFYM010006813.1:0-11209 GCA_034694785.1 Agrenia bidenticulata
TTTAATTGAATATATTGCTTAAATAATGTTTTCTAAGGTGTATTCATTTTTTACCAAATGATATTTTTTTGTAGGGGGGGGGGGCTGCACCCCCCCCCCCCCCTTTTAAGCCCCCCCCCTGTAATACGCCACTGATGTATACTACTATGAACTGCTATTATTTTCTCTGTAATCTTGTATCATGATTAACAAATCACAAAAGAACAGTTTTTATATGCTATAATATTTCGTATTTCTACTTTCAAAAAGATAATATAAAAATATAAAAATTCTAGTAATTAATGCTTGAACTAAAACAACCGGGTCTAAGTTATGCGTATAAATATGACCGTAAGAAAGCGGTGTATACTTTCTTTGCACAAAAATTATAGCATATAGCTTTTCCATAAGGTTGTAAGTATAAAAGTATACATATATTTTTTGTGTGTACCTTTTATAATAGTAATATGATTACATTACAAAAGATGTTAATAATTAGAAAGTGAATAATATTCGCAAAAGAGCTCATGCGCCACAAATGTAATAAGAGGTAGTTAATTTAGAAATATTTATACTTGGTGAACTTTCTAAATACGCTTATCACAGAACTAGCCTGTAAGTTTAGATAAATTTAGCGTAATTTTGCACAAAAAATAAAAAAAAGAATAGATAGGAATTCGATGCTTGTATAGGTATTTTTTAGCTGAAAGTCTTTTATACTCGCAAAAAAATAGTTCACTGTATTTTGTTATTTGTTACACTTAAAATATTTGCTTTAATAACATCTGCCTCCCCTATTTGCTAGGGGTCCCGGTGCCCATGCCCCTATTGGACACCACCTTCAATCCGCATCTGCTCTTAATACAGGAAATCCAATATTATACTCATGCTGTGATTGCGAGCATGATATCAAAAAGACGATTGCCAACTGTTGTTTATAGAATGGTATTTATGTTTATCTAATGACACGGTAATTAAAAAACAATCCTAAGAAAATGAAAATGAACAATATAATATGGATTTATGTTACCACGCCATTGGCTTAAGATAGGCTGCTCGCAAATAAAACTAAGGTGCTAGTTAAATTTATCTAATAATAAATAAGAGTATGCCTATTAGGCGCATAAACTTTATGCAAGGCCACGGAATGAGAGGTTCCTTGATACACTACCTGTAAAGGTATTTAAACAAAATATCCAAAATGATATGTGCCTTTATCAGTATATGCTGCAGACAGGAGTAATCAAAAAGAGAAGGGAACGGGTGTACTGGGGGGTGGGCTCGATGGATCCCGGTTTAGGGCTTCCATTCTATTTTAAAAAGAACTTCTTTTTTGGTTTAAAAATTAGAGAACTAGTTTATGCAAGTACAAAAAATGGTAAAGTTCCAACGGAAAAAGATATTTATAAAACCGCATCTAAATTTATTCTGTGTTTTTTGTTAATTTATTTTGAGGAAAAAAACGCCAAATCTTCGTAACCAATATGCAAGGTTTTTAAATGAACCGTTTTTCTTTAACTTGTAGTAAAAAAATTAACATTTAATTATCACTTAATGTTAAATATAGATATTTTAACAAGTTTTTTCTTATTTATCTTGTACCGTTTTTATACACATATTATATCAGCATCCGAAATTAAAACAAACCACTTTAAATAAAAAAAAAGTATACTTTTAAAAAAAAACTGCATGTATGAGAGTTCGGAGTAATCATCACCGTGGTAAAATAATAAAGTATGGTCTAAGCGACTTTTTTCTGCGTATTCTTGCAAGAGTGCACACATAAATATAAAATCCATGCTGTTTTTTTTGCAAGTAATAGACCATTAAAAATACGATTCGCGTGTTTTTTTTGCAGTTACTTACCTGTGGTATAGCGCTTTAATACAAAGACTTTTTTTTTGACTTACAGTTCAATATGTGCTTGTAAAAATACTTTATGTTTAAAAATAAACACAAATGATGATAAAACATGTTTTTGTTGCGAGTTTTCTGACTTTGTTGCACAATGTATACATAGTACACTATGTCACTATAGCGTATCATTTTTGATGGTTTTTTTGTATTTAAATAGTAAAAATTGCGTCCAAGTTTTTTTTTACTATTTACTTTATCGTAAGTTTGTCGATTACTTAGTAAACGTGTCGTTTAATCACTTTTTCTTTCTATTCAATAGTAGATTTGTAAGAGTATATCTGTTACGGGCAATTTATTAAATCAGGCATTTAATTAAATGCTTAGCCATTTATTTAAATGCCAAAAACATTCGGCAATGTATTTTTTTGTTAATTTTTTTTGCATTGCCTGATTTGATATACAATGCTTTTACACAACAAAATGCTTAGGCAATATTTTACGCTCGTTTTATTCAATCAGGTATTTAATTAAATGATTAGGCATTACATCAATTGCATAAAACTTTTACCAATGTATTTTTAAATGATGTTTTACACAAATTGCCTTAACCTAAATGAAATTTCCATAAACATGTAAAACGCGTAGGCAATATTGTAATTTTAATGACCGATACAAAATAGAACTAGAATGACGTAGTTAATTTTATATTGTCAATATATACTTGATGCTACGTGATTTAATTCAAAAATGGCAAATTACCACTAACGATTTGGCGGAAATGTTATGCTATCGGGGTTATTTGCAAAAGTACCCGTTTTTTTAGGTCAATTGGAAAAGATACCCATTTTACAATTACAAATATGCAAAAATACCCATAGAAATTATATAATTAGCAAAAATACATATTTCAAAAAACTTAAAACATAAACAATACATAAAATACCAATAAACATGGAATAACCTAACATAAACAAAAAAAATAAGCGTAAGTATATATATTTTATGAAATTTTTGAACAAACAAAAAGCAAAATCAGTTTAAATGATTTTTTCGATTATCTAGTTACCCGTAAAATGACACTGCCGCCCAGAAATAAAAAATCGACGGAATGATATATTGAAGTCCCGGTAAATAGAATAAAAACATGTAGATTTTAAGAATTAAAATGTGCACTGACAAACAGGTAAGCAAAATATAAACAAATCGTACTTAGATGACAACGACACTGTAGTAGCTACAATAAGTAAAGATAGCAAAACCACAAGCAAAACTTGTGAAGGAATATCAGAAAAACAAAGATCGAAATTTAAACCTACAATACTAAGATGCATTATTTTTATTTTTTCATTATTTAGAAGCAGCACAATGAAATACACGCACATTTTTAATAAAAACATCCCTTCAAAATAGTATTATAATTGCAAAACTTGCACAAAACATTTTTCACCACAACTAATATTTCTAGAGATTCGCTAAAGTGCATGAATAACCAATCCTTTATGTGCAAAAGTGTGAATTAATTTTTTTAATGTTTTTTTTGAAGCTAACTTCATGGTTACGAGCTAACCTAGAATCGCTTAATTGGAGTGCTATAAAATTTTAGAAATACTAAAATATAGTTTAAATATTGCATTTTTTATAAAATTGCCATTTATAAATAATATACCTGATGGAATGAATACATAAAATTCAAAAAAATAAAATTGCAGTATAGAAAAATTGTGATAAAAGATGGTAATTAGTGACAGGTAGTGTTAGAGGTATATTGCATAAATTTAATCCTAAGCAAAAAAAAACAAATATTAAAATAGCTAAATATAAGTAGAACTGTATTTTTAATAGCTTGAATTATCACTTAGTTCGACTTCATATATAGTACTTAAAGTTTCAGTTTTTAATACATAAATATTTTCTTTTTCGTTACATAAAAAATTGCTATTCCATAAATTAAATAATTTTGCTTGCTTAAAAGAAGCCTTTTTTGGCTTTTTCTTCACTTATATCCCGTTTCCTTGATTGTTTAGGTCGCCTTTTGCCGGATTAAATCTGAGGTGGTTGTAAATTGTGAAGATCCAGTGTTTTAATAATAATTGGAGTCATGTTATTTTTATATGAGGACACGAAAACAGCAGTGCTATAGTAATTTGAAACAAATTTAATAGGTCTTTAATTAAAATAATTACACGCTGATATAATATGGGAACGAGGAATAGGAAATTGATATGACAAATTGCATGTACATGACGGAACATCTATATCCACTTATAATTTACTATCAACAAAAAAGGTATGTTCTGAAGACTGTATAACTTCGTAAACTTTTAACAAGTCTTTTTCTTGGGATAAAATTTGTTTTGGTAGTGTTAATATAGGACCATTGATCTTCTTTGCTTTTTTGTGTCTTTCGTAACCAGTTTGCATAGTTCAGGTAAATGTTTGGCTTATCTTTTCTACAACTGGCAATTTATGTGCTTCCAAGATATAAGAATTGTAAGATTTCGAACAGTTGTTATACAGTATTCCGTATTTTGATACAGGGAGACTGCAAAAGCCCTACTTACTGAGTTACATTTCATTAAAAAATTATACGCCTTCTAATTCAAATTTTTTATTTCATTGTACTTTTCATTAAATGTAGAGATAGTGGTTGCCTTTACAGATTGCCAAAAAAAAGACATCAATTTCGCATTTTTATATATTAGTTTAAAATTTGCCGCGAAATGCCTTACGCAGATTAATTTTTGGGATGTATTCAGAATCGGATCTACTTCTTTTATAGACCTTTGTCGCGGTCACTCATCACAACTGTTTCATTATTGTTAATTATAAAATTTAATTTGAATTTATTTACAAAATACCAGTTTGATTCATTTCTGAGGACAAGATGCAAAATCCTAGCGGCAAAATATGAATATTCCCTTCCTGTGTACTTGCAGTTAGCAGTGTTTGCTTTAATACGTTATTACAGAATTTACCATTGAGATACAATATTTTTCTATTTATTTTCCAAAATTTTTAAAGATTTTCATATATTAGGCAAAATCTTCCAAAAACTTCTTCTCATGTTCGATTACTGCTTTTGCCCCAATTTATAAATTTCACTAGTCAAAAAAAAAGTAATTACAACTATTATGGATTGAAGGATCCGATTTCTTCTTTGTTAGTGCCTTGTGTGCGGTAGAGGCACAAAGTGTGGTTGAACAATATCGCCTACCTAATTCTACAATTTTTTGTGCTGTAGTATTTGTATCGGCCACATTTACATCAAAAAGGAAAATTTAAATTTTACGAGCAATTCTGTTTATATTTTGGCTACAAAAAAGATCTTCTTTATATGCTGTAATCTGGAACAGGTCAAGTTTGTTGCTCCAGGTACAGCGCGCAACAAATTTGCATTGCATATATTTACATTTAAAATACATTCGCGTTGGATACTTTCTTTCCACATATACAATTTTGTCCTTTGAAAGCAATATTTTTAAATGCATTTTCAAATACATTCAAATCGTCAAATTTTGTTTGTTTACTTAATTTATGTGACTTCAATATATCGTCCATTCGATATATTATTTCTTGGGGCGGCTGTGTCATTTTTTGGGTAACTAGATAATCGAAGAAATCAATTAAAAAGATTTTGCTATTTGTTTTAAATAAATTTAATAAAATCTATATACTTACGCTTTTTTTAGTGTTTATGTTGGGTTATGAAATGTTTTATCGGTGGTTTTTGTAATGTTTTTGTTCTTAGTTTTTTGAAATGGGTATTTTCGCAAATTATTTAAATTTCTACGGGTCTTTTCGCATATTTCTAATTATAAAATGGGTATCTGTCCAATTGATCTATAAAAAAGAGTACTTTTGCAAACGACCCTCTAGCATAACATTTTCGCCAAATCGTTAGTGGTAATTTTCGATTTTTGAATTTAATGACGTAGCATCAAATATGCATTGACAATAAAAAAATTACTTACGCTATTCTGGTTTTATTTTGTATCAGTCATTAAAATTACAATATTGCCTAGGCATTTTACGTGTTTATTGGCATTTTCCATAGATTTAGGCAATTTGTATACGACTTCCTTACAAAAAATACGTTGCCATAAGTTTTATGCAATTGATATAATGCCTAGGCATATAATTAAATAACTGATTAAATGTAAGTAGCGTAAAATATTGCCTAGGCATTTTGTTGTGTAAAGGCATTTTATTGAGAATCAGGCAATTTCAAAAAATTAAATAAGTAAATACATTACCTGATGTTTTTGGCATCGATATTAATGCCTAGGCATTTTATTAAATGCCTGATGCAGTAAATTGCCCGAAACATATATAAAAAAAAAAGAACCTGGTAGTGTTATAATCATGATGCTAACACTAAAAATTGTGCACGAATGTACATCATTTTACCCCGTTTACAAGTATGCTTACTAATTATGTGCAGTCAAAATTGTTGCATTTTTCGGTGTGTAATACCTTTCTGTCTTATGATTTTTATGTATACTTATGTACAATTTTATTTTTTCACATTTTAAAAATATAATGAATATACGCCAAAATACATAAATTTTTTTCTGCTGACGTAATATAGCTCTAACTATAAATTAAGACGGTAGCATATCTAAAAAATATCAATTTTTTTTGCCATTGTCTTCCATAAAAAAAAGAAAAAACTATAAAATAGAGGCCCTAAAAAAAAGTGCCAGCGGGTCCTCTTAAATGTAAAGCCGTTCCTAGCTGCAGATTTTACCAAAACAAACAATATTCTTAAATTGGAAATTCTTATATTGAAAATTCGTATATTCGGCATTAAAAAACTAGGAAACTACCACTTTATTTCGTCATAAAAAAGACACAAAATGTCAACCTAAAAACTAGCGTGCAAAAAGGTTTTTTCTTGTTTTATGTTAAGTAATTTTTTATTATTTTTGTTTTTTTTTTGTACCTCTACTTTTTACTATTAAATTTCGATCCCTAAAAACCAAATGATATTTTTTTAAGTCTAAGTGATGTTATTCGTTTCTTCGTCACGTTTTTTATTGCAAAAATAAGCTATGGGTGACATGTCGCTTTTCCAAATCATTAGTTTATGATAACATCTTTATATACAATGAAAAGTAGTATACGTGTAAAAACTAGTGTTTTGCTCGTTGCTCTAAAATGATGTACTATTGTACAAAAATCTAAATTGGTAATACATGTTGAAAAGATTAATTTTATTTTATAAGGTTTTTATCATTTAAATATATTTACATAAATATAATATTTAGAGACTACAATAAAATCGCCAAAAGCAAAACAAGATTATTTTGATTTTGCCCTAATACAAATGTACACGTTTCACCATTGTAAAATTGTGTTTTTAATAGTTTATCTGTCTTTTAGGTTATACTTTTGTTGCATATATGCGATATTTTGCAGGCTAAATCATAGTTTTTTCTGCAAAGACAGGGAGCTATAATTGAGTTTAATAAAAAAACCTGCTAAAATTTTTTATACAATTATTTATTACCGGATTTTGTATTTTCTTTTATACTTTTCTCTAGCGCCATATTATTCAAATCGTTTTTAAACAGCCAAAAAAAGCTATATGTGCACAATTATCGGCTTTATTGTTTTTTTCTAGGTGTATAAAAAATCTGACGCATTGTATGACCTTATGCGTAAAAAACATCTGTGGTTAAAAAAAAACTGGGCTTTTAATATAAAAATAATTTTTTAATGATGATTTCTTTACAAAAAAACGCCTAAATATGTACACAAATATGTATACGGTACACTAATATACGTAAAAAATGCATTGAGATTTCATAGTCATTTTAGTTTGGTAGTCTGTATTAGTTATTATTTTTGCGTATATAGTTGTGTTTTTATATAAAAGATTACGAGGTGATGGTGCAAAATGGCGATTAGCTTAGTTAAAATAAAAAGACTACGATGTCGGCAGTCAACTGAACCTTTTTTTTGTTTTCTTGCCCGATATTTCGCACGTGCTATATTTTTTCTATCAGGTTACGTTGATTTCGACTTACGTACTAATAGAGCAATTTCCTAGTATTGCAAATGCAAATAAAAAATTAAAAAAAAGTCAGACGCATAGTACTAACGACACAAGTATTAAGGCAAAAAATGTATTTGTGTATGTTAATTATGATTTTGCCCCCTTGAATGATTAGGATCATATTGATAGACATTATACTTAGTAAAAACTAGCATTTAGCACTAACAGTTATCTTACAAAAGTTTTTGTATGTGAAAGTAGGTCAATGTGTCTTACTGTAACGTTATGTATTTTTTTGCCAATTTTTTTTTGATGTTTTTTTACTTTGTTCGAAAATTTATTACTATAAAAAACATGTTTTAAGACAAAGGACAAATTATTTGGTTTATATTCTTCCGGAAAATGTTTGTTTTGTTTTGATTAATAAAAATAAAAATCTTTTTTTTATAACATACGAATAGACGTTGATCTCATATAAGCACATATAAGCTCATAAAAGCCCATACATAAAAATAAGAAAGCATAAAAATCATATAAAAGCACATATATGTACATGGTTGTGCTTTTCTAGTTGCAAATCATGATTGGTATATAGTAAAATTTGTTGCTTCTTTTTATATTTTTACACAAGCAAGAAATATGATCTTTATTAACATTCTTCATAGCCGTCACACATAAGGTAAAAAGAAAAATTTTTTATACAATGTGAATCACAAATATCAAAAGGTAGTATTTTTTTCAAGAAAACAATGTTTCTTTAACCTAATTTTTGCATATTTATTATCACTGTAAATCTTTTTGTACAAGATTTAGCATCTTAGTTTTGTTATATGAAACAAAATGTATTTAAAGCACAAAACTATATTTATGTTTTTAGCGATGTGTTAGTTAAGCGAGTAACGCATTTTTTAACAACCCTGTAGAGGCAGTTGTAAACACTGTAAGTTCCCTATTCATTTTTAAGCTGGTTGCAGCTGCAAATATTTGTGTTTTAACAAATTTAATATTACACCCGATAACCAACAAAAATCCCGTTAAATAACATAAAATTAAGAGTCGTTTCCTATATTAAATGTGACTTATCATGCCAAAACTATAGTTAAGTACAGTCCAACAAGTAACAGTATATTTTAATTATGTATACCTTATAAAACAAACAAAAAAAGGGTAAGCAATATTATAAAAATCTGCAGTTTCAATAAAAAATCAAATTGTCACAGGTTTATTTGCTAGTATGCCCAATTACTGTTTTTTTTTTTGTTTTATGATCTTGTTGCGTCCTAATAAAGTTACCAACTAAGAATTGCATCTAATAGTTTCAAGAGATTAGATCCGTTCCATCTCGACTTGACTATTTTATATTTCCAAGTATCTGATATACGCCAAAAGCGGATAAGTACTCCGATATCTGAAATACTTAGACGAAAGAGGATATGGGGCTTTAAGCTAAGTAAAACTTACATATATGCTTGCGATCTAATAGCGAGTATCTTATGATTATAAAATAATAACCTATTTATCGCGTATGCAAGCATCTTTATATGCAAAAAGACGACCATAAATGCTATTCATAAGACCTTTTTAACTTGGTTTTTAAAATTTGCAATTTTGAAAAAAATGAAGAAATAAAAAATATGTGCAATACAATATAAGTATGTTTGGTGTATATATCTGCTTAGAAAAATACTTAAAAAAAGTAACATTATACTTTAGATGGTCTAATTTTTTTTTTAAATTAAAGCAAAACTATGGACCTTACAATAAACACAAAATATATATATTATTAACTATAGCCAAGCCTTTAAAATACGTGATTTTAAGCAAAAAGTCCTAAAAATATCAAAAAAAAAATTATAATTTCTTACAAAATCCCATTTTAAAATTTTTTTTTGCAATATTTATCAAAAATATAAATTAATACATTTTGTCCAAATTTTACATTAGAATTACCTTTGAATAATTTTAATTAATATAAATAAAACAAAACAAAACAAAATACAGAGATTTATATAATTGTGTAAAAATTCAAAAGTGTTCACTATTTACTATATATTTTTTTGTATTAAGGTAGGTTTTTATATGAACTCCCTCTGTCCAAGAAAACGTTAACGATGTGCAAAGCCTCTATTTCAAAACAGACAACCAATATTTTTAATGCTGCCTAACAGCCGTGGCAAAAATGAGAACGCCGCAGAAAACGACTAATAAAGGCTTGAAATCTCATTTGAGTTCGTTTCTGATGTAAAAAATGCATGCTGCTTGGCATGACAAACAAAACGAGAATGACATGACAAGCACATTCAAAGAGAAAACAGGTAACCACACCGCAGCAAAACCTTAAATAGGATATTTTATATAAAAATAATATATTAAAAAAATTTATTGAGTTTTTTTGCTCCTGTCTACCGATTTCATAGATTATAAGCTAGGATCTTGTAACACAAACATTATACAACACTTCTTTGTTACTTCTTACCTTCTTTTGATCTTTTTTATAATTAAAATTATTATAAGACTCTAAAGCATTACATTTATGTTAAATCGGCAACTTTTTTAAACAAAAGGTGTATATTTTTATTTAAAAAACTAAGAATATAGAAATAATATATTTAAGGCAGATTCGTGTAATTTTTCAGTAATTTTTGATTACCAAAATATATCTTCTAGATATTTAATCCTATCATGCTAATTATTTGCATATATCTGCAGTTCCAATTTATTAAATCCTACATGGCTTTCTAATTAAAGTAGTGATCATTATGTAATCCGTAAAGTATAGCAGTTTATTAGGTAATACACTGTTAAAAAGAACAAAAATGCATTTTGCCGATCTACACAATATAAACTTTTGAAAAAGTATTTTTTGCATGTGTATTGGCTGCAATATGTGTAGTTACACACATATACTTAGGCTTTTTACGTAATTTTGGCATACCAGTATCCCAAGTCGTGCAAATTATACATTTGATAGACTTATAAATTGGTCGTCTTAAATTTTAAACACAAATTACATTTTTACAGATTTGCATTGTATAAAAACAGAAAATACTGCACAAAATGCAAAACTATTCCGTAATTTGTATTTGTCATATGTTATTAATGCAAGAGAAGTGTTTAAATCTAATAATCCTGCACTTTTTTTTGTTAAAATACCTAAATTAAAATTTTTTAAAAATGCAATATTTCCCCAATTATGGGAGATTTGGGATTTTTATAGAAATTCCCTAATATCAGAGGCCTGTTAATAACCTTTAAACAGGCATGGTTTTATTGGCGATCTTTTTAAACCATCGAAATTGGCGCAAATTTGGAAAAAACTCCTTTGTGCAGTCTTTCGTAATTTTTTTTACGCATTTATGCGTTAATAAAAATGAA
>JAQFYM010006814.1:0-11207 GCA_034694785.1 Agrenia bidenticulata
AAAAAAATATATGGTTCTTTATTTTATAAAGTAGAAAAAAAACACCAAGTTTTATACGTATTAGTTATGTTTTAAGATAGCAATTAGTTGTTTTTGCAATACAGAAAATAAATGCATAATAAAAATATATGTATATATTATATGGCTAATAATGATTGTACATAAAATATACTAACAAATACAAAATCTATGTTATAGTAGTATTAAACATATGATTGTGACTAGCCTGCTTGTAATTCTAACGTTGTAGTTGTTTATGTCAATAAAATCCTAATCTTACTATCTTTTACTGGCTACAGAAATAACTAACGTTTGTATTGTAAATGGCATATATTCTATGTGAAGTAAACATTTATTACGTAACAATAGTGATATGTATCTGTAAAATAAAGTAGTATGAAAGCTGTGGGTAACCTTAGGATAATTTTGCATTCTACGTTTTATACCTTTTCCATTAAAACCCATCCTAAAATATAGCAAATACAGTATTTATGTTACCTTTTATTTGAAATTTCGGCAGTGCAATTTGCAACATTATTTTTGGCACCCTTAAAAATGAGAAAGTTATGTGTTCATGATGTAAAGTTTTAATGCTGCAATGTTGCCACGTTATCATGCATCCTCTTCTACTCGAACCGCGATTTCTATACGAAAAGTATTGAAATACAAAAACGAGTTATTTAATTTTGTTTATTAAAATTAGTCAATTTCGATGTCTATATTCGAAAACATCGTACATCTTTTAACATTTTTGATACCGTGTCCAGTCGAAAACAAGAGATAATCACAAATAAAATATTACCCTCAAAAATTATACGAAAAGAAATGTTATATCTTACAATTAGGATATTTAAAAAAAATATTTACTGTTTTATTTCTACCTTTCAGCAGGGTATGGTAATGGCTGGAAAATAGGTACCAAAATCTGCATGCGTAAATCCATTTATGGAATCCAGTGAATTATTTTTATTGTCCTGGTTTTATGCGATTTCTTGTCCGATGGAAATAGTTAGTTTGACAAAGACTAATAATTGAATGAATCCTAGAGTAAATGAAAAATGCATACATAATTTTTCTAGTTACAGTATACTAATTACTACCGCAAATGATGAAACAGCAAAGGATGTATAAACATATAAGAAGCAATAGCTGACATAAATATAAAGGATATCCAGCACCTCTTATATTTATTTTATTAGTATTTTTATGATTTTTGCGTAGAGTCTAACACAAAATTACAAAATGACTATGAAATAATGCGCTTTAATTGTGAAACTTTTCTCGTTATTAAGGTTTCGTAAATAATGTTCCATTAGAACACGGAATGGTAACAAATAGAACGAGCAACATATTTTTGTTATAAATGTTAACAACAAAAAAATTGTTTCTAAGAAATATGCATTTAACTCAAACGCTAAATACAGAGGTTAGTGAAGTACTGCAAAAAAGGTATATCTTTGTGGATTAGTAATTTTTATATGGTAGTGCTTTTTATGGTTGAATATTATACTTTACAGGTAACTCTTGTAACAATCTTTGTTTGTAGCATTTTAGGACTCTAGGTAGATACAGGCGCCTTAGTTTTTTTAATATGGTGTATACGTGTATTTACAAGATATTTTTCTCTTTAATACACCTACATAGACATTAAAAAACAAAAAAATAATGTTCATAAGCTGAAAGTCTAATTTGCTCATTGCAATTTAGCAACAAAAAGTCAATAGCATCTAAAAAGCCAGTATTAAATTTTTTCTTGTTAAATTTATTGCATAAAAAATATGCTTGAACTTATTATAACTGTATTTGTTTATATATACCTAGCACCATTTATAAATATGTTTAATTAAAATTAACGGCTAAAAAAACTTTTTACAACCCAATCCATCAATAAAAGAAATATATATATTTAGCCTATACCATAGAGTTTTTTTCTGATGCTATATTAGGTTATTGTCTGTCTAACCATTCAATTGTCTTATTATATAGTACTAGTACAGGAAAGCATCTTTATAAATACAGTAAGTTATGACAGAATATATTTATTAAAAAACAAAGAGTCTTACAATATTCTTAGCTCAAGTATAGAAATCAAAAAAATACTGCGTACATCAAATTACACATTTTTTTTTCTTAGTACATTTTTTTTTAAATTTGGAAACCATACCCAGAAAAAAACAAAATTAAAGATTGATTTGTTACAGATAATTTGTTTTTTTTTTTTTTTTTTTTTGCTATAAATTAACAATATAATGCGACACATATAATACCATTGTAAATAAAAGTTTTGCTGAAAAAGTTGATTACTTTCAATTAAAGATTACAAAACAAGGCAAAAGAGACTAGTAATGTCATTTTCTTACAAACTTATAAAGTTTTGCCTGCAATTTTTTTCGCATAATAGTTTCAGAATTGCCTTTGATGATGCAGTTACTCTTATCAAAAATCTATCATCGTATTAAAAGGTCTAGGTAAAACTTTTATGGCTAAGGGGTAGTGGCTAGGTCAATAGGTGCAAAGTTTGCGTAAAAATAGATGGGGTCCCACGGGGCTGGATGGGGCTGTATCATGCCCCTTTTAAAAAAATTGTGCGCCCTGAGTTTGAATGATGTTCATTTGTAGTAAAAGGTTTTTTTTTCGGACGCATAAAAGCTTTTATAAATTTATTTTATATACTTCTTAGATTTTTTTTTATTGGAAATTTAATATAATTAATATCAAGCAAGTAAATTGTGCAGTTTCTTTTGTAATAGACTCCTAATAGAAGTAGTTGTTTGTTTTTTTTTGTAATAATAAAGTGTTTTCGAAATAACTATTTTTAGATGATACCTTTTTCGAAATATTATCGGTTTACAAGGATAGTTACATAGCATAAAAGATTATATATAAATCAATTTTGTTTGTATTTTTGACAACCCAACTTAACACAGGTCTACTAATGCTGTAAACGTTTAATATTCCACCGCATAAATAGTATTAAATTTAGTAAACCGTTTTAAAGTTATTTTTTTTGCAAACTAAAAAAAATTTACGCTGTAAAAAAATTGTCTTTTAACTGTGATAATGAAAAATACTATTTTTATTACCGTATTTTTTGTTAAAAAAGATTTTTCAGAAATCGCATAAAGAACTTAAAACAACAAAAATGAAAAAAAAATTGTATTACTGTAGTCTATATTTAATACGTTATTTTCACAGTTTTCCCTCAAAAAAAAAATTATACTTATAAATACGCCGAAAAACATCTTTTTTTACTTTTTATACAACATTTCATTTTGAAACACTTTTTTGTACTTTTTGTTTAGAAAATTTTAACTAAACTACTTCGAAACACCAAGAAACACGCATTTGTATTTAACCTCCTAAAAAAGACGGAAAATACTTTGCATATTATATTCAATGTATTGCAAAAAAAGCAGTAGCATTCTAAACGCATTTTGCGGCATGAACGCCTCTAATTATACTTTTTTTTTACTTATTAGATCTTTTATTGTTTAAGTTCTTAAACTGTAAATCTTTTATAGTTGATTTGAAAATCTATAAAAAAGATGGGGTTGTATACTATTACAGTCTTTTCAAAACACAAAAAATAGTTTTTAGTTTTACAGTACTACTCTAGTTTATAGCAAATAGTACCCTCCTAACAAAGAAAATCAAAATTTAAAAAGTGTCAAGAAGCATGAACTTATGCACTGTTATTTTATTGCAGATTTTTATCAAGCTAAGGTAGTAATATTTATATGTACAAGATTAGAAAGACAATTTGTAGTTTTTATAATGTTTTTAATAAATTTTGTCAAATATTTATTTGCCAGAAGAGAGGCACTATCTTCTAAAAATTGTGGTAGTACTAGTTTAAAGATTATACAGAATATTTTTATCAATACATTATGTTAGTGATAGACCTCTTTTAATGCTTTTTCTATTGCTCTAAACCATTATTTAAAATATACAAAAACTTTTGCATCAGAGGCCGTCTTTTTTTGTAAAAAAAGTAAATATAGACATCATATTGTACAAGTGTATAAGCCATTTGTCCAAAACATTATTCGTTCACTATTTTTTTACCTTGCTGCAATAATTTTCCTTGTTACTAAAAAACCATATTGACTATAAAAGACAGTGTTTAAAACGGGTTTTTTATAGGCGAAAAAGTGCAGGTTGATACAGTAACGGTGTAAAATATGTGTATGTAAATGCCATTTGGAAAAAAAAAACGAAAAACAAGCAGGAGCGGATTTACAAAAAAATAGCCCAGGGGCAATTTACGTTGGTGGGTTTCTGTCTCTTTGTTGCTGCATTTTTTTAAAACAAATATGTGTTTGATAAAGCCTTTGCATTAAAATTATTTTTTTTTCTGGATGTAGATTGAGATGTTGAGATATTTTTAAAATGTCAGCTAATATAAAAAGCAATTACGCAAAAAAGCAAATAAAGTTATATAATTCATCGGGGCATACTTTGCATTGGCTTATGCACATTGCACTCTAGCTTAGTAAATATTGCGTAACCAGTAAAATTGTTGCCATATATGTTTTTATACCTATATTTTATATTAAATGTAAAGATTCGTCTTTTCATGGTTTTTTTTTGCTCTTTAAAAATCTTTTTTGCTCTTTAATTTAGAAGCTTTATGTTCTTATATTAATACAAAACGTTATAAAGTAAGCTACAAGGGCACATTTTTTTTCTACCGGAAGAAAAAAAAATTTGGGCCTAAATTATACTACAATAAAAATACTTGACCTGATTGTCTGTTTTCTAGGGGCTCATGACCCGCCATTCTTCCTAAAAAGCACCACTGGTTATAAATATAAAACAAATGATTCAATCAATAGAATTTGCTACCAAAACTTAGAGTATATAAAAACTACGATTGCCAATAAACAAGAAGCTTTTAGAGTTGTACCCTTGCGCAAACAACAGCAAATTTTTAATTTCAGGACTACTACAAAAACCAGATAGGGTTTTGGGTAAGTGTTAGCGAGAAGGTAAAGCAGTGAAGGCCTTTAAATGTACTTTTTTTACGCAATAAATATATAAAAAAACAGTCTTATACATGATTTCTACTTATTACTTTTTTTTTTTTATTACGGCTTTGTATAAATTCCTGCATGATATAAACTAATTTTTGATTGGAGAGTTGCATGTATAATCCACACATGTATTTCTTTTACAGGTGTTTTAAAGCCACGCATTTTTGTACCAGACTTGTAGAAAAACCTTATATGTATTTGTAACTCTCCAACAATACAGGACAACCAGACTTGTCGATTTTTCATATGCGTAAGTATTGTTATAAATTTTTCTTGTTGTTGATTGTCAACATAAAGTTATTATTTGTAAAATTTTGTTTTAGCCGTTTAACAATAAAAAATATATAACTTCATGGACGCTTTCGAAGGTGCAAACTTTAACTTACTGTAGATTTTGCTTGTAAAAAAAAACAGAGTATTTTTTTGTTTTTATTGCATAGCAATTTTTTCAACAAATGCGGCAAATTTACTGCACAAAAAAGGTTTAACATGTTTTTTGTACAACAATATATAAAAAAACTGTTTTTTTGTAAAAAAAGAGTCAATACGCCCATCTTATAGAAAAACGTTTTTTGTATATTTTTATGTTCAATTTTAGATACAAAATTGCTAGGTTTTTCATACTACATAAAAACAACCTTGTAACTAGCAAGAAGATGTACCCAGTAAAATTTAATACAATTATTTTTGAGTGGCTTATAAAAAAAGTTTTTTTATGTAATTGTATTTTTTAAAACTACAATAAAAAACAACAAAAACATTCTAATGGAATAGTACTCCCCGACTACGATCCTTGCATAGCCAACATCTATTTAAAGCACCACTGGGTGTACGACCCCACCTGTAAATTCAAACTCACGCCTAGTTTAAAGGAGGTATCTTTTTTAGTTCAGATATTTTTTTCATTGTAAGAATCCAATAAACGAACCGGTAAAAATTACCCGAAATAGGGTTTTGAACTAAAAAATACTAATATGAGGTTTTCAAAGCCATACTTTTAAAACAAATTACTGACTACCCCTGTTTTAAAAATTACTGGGTGCCACTGCATAAAATATTGTAAAGTTCTTTTGTTTTTGCATACCGTTATACTACAAATTGTGTCATTTTATGCTTTTTTGGATTTTTACGCCATGAACCTTAGCCTTTTTTTATAAGAACTAGCGTAGAAAGCACAATCACACACAGCTTTATAAACGATTATTCATGTGGTAATCTATCTTTATTATTTTAATAGACACATTATTAAAATCATAATTTCAAACTTTAAAATATTTCTGATCATCTATAAATTAAATCCAACAAAGTTATTTTTTTATGCTAATATTGACAAAAATTTTTCATTTTATATTTTTTCGTACAAAATTATATATTCTTAATTTTGTTCCACCTAAGCCGAGGCCTTAAAACCATGCGGCAGTGTCGCGCGTAAATGTGTCTCTGATCACACGCTATAAAAAGAAAATAAAAACATTTTTTTTTTTTAAAAAATAAATTTTTTTTCTAGTATAATCGCGGGTGCTTCCTAGCCCCCTTGTAGTACTTTTGTCAGTTGTGGGTTAAAGGGTCTGGGTAACGGGTGGATCCTGGTCGTGTAATCAATTTTTTAGTTTTTTATATTTTTGTTTTGTTATGTCATTTTTATACAGTATTAGTTGGTGCTTTACGAGCACAGAACAAAGGGAAAAAGAGGAATAGGGAGTCGAAACAGAGGCTTTCATTTTCTTCTTGAGAACGAAGTACGGCGAAGCCGGACACGTTCGAAAGAAGAAAATGAAAGCCAAGAGCGGAGACGACCAGCGCGCGGTCAAAAATCCCAAAAAGGAATATCAACTGATTGGTTAGTTTAAAGAAGGTTTTAGATAAAAACGCATTGGTGTGATGTCGGCCACCAATTACACAACGAATAAAAAAGGTATTTAAAAAAAGACAATAAATACATATAGGTTACTTTAATGTCTTTCAATCGTCGTTCTAGAAGCACTTCGGGACAAAGTCCGCATCAAACAAAAGAAGGACCTGTAAAAAAGTATTTTAGTTTTTTTAACAATACAATCAATGATTAATAATAAAGGTACAAGTTTTTTTATGTACAAAAAAAAACATATATTTTATACTTGTGTAACATTTCTATTTTTTGCAAAATTGACTAGGACGAAACAAAAATTTTTTCTGCAATAAAAATTCATTTTATTATTTGTTTATCAGCGTACCATATATTCAGGATTCTTTAATAAATGTACAGCACGATTCTTTTCTGTTGTTTTTTTGTAGATAATTCTCCTATAAATGGTAAGTGCAAAATACAAAACATTTATCTATTCACTATATGACTAGAAATTGCAGTTAATAAAATCCAATTTAATCTTTGTATGTCAGTTATTGTTACGTCGTGCCATGATTTAATTACTGACCCCTTTAATTTTAGTGTATCCTAAACGGTTCTTGACAAGATTTTTGCTTAACTTAAGCATGAAAAAAATATAGAAATGACCTGTTAAACTTGTTCGTTCGTATATAAAAAACTTTGCAACTTTAACTACTGCTGATTTGCTAGTTTAACAAATTTTTATCCCAGTAAAAGAACATAAAAGGAAAAATTACAATTAACGCTAAAAACAATATATGATTGGTGGTTTAGTTGCATGTTGCTACGGAGACATTAAGAACTCTGTTTAATCAACATTTATAATGCCTACTTATTTAGTTTTGTTACTTTTCTTTATGTCTCACTGTAATTGTCTATTGCTTTTCTATAAAAATTTTGTCTTAAACACTACAAAAACTCCTTGTATTAAGCGTTTAAAAAATAAACTGAGTATGTTTTTAATAGTATCTCGACAAAAATTTTCTAATAAAGAAAAATACAACCAACTATTGCAGTATAAAACTGAAAATAATTACCGATTTATTGTTTGTAACCTCGCAAAATCATAAATAATAAAACAAAAAAACCAGACAATTAATTTGAGATGCGCAATGTACGATTAAATACAAAAAGCAATAGCTAGTATGCAAAATGTACATGTAGAAAAAATTCAAACAAAATATATTATATTTTATATTTGTGGCGTTTAACTTTTATTTGGTTTCGTGATGTTGATTGGCAACTAGTTTACACCCGAACTATATATACTTTTAACGCATTTTATCATACACCAAATAAATATATTAAAATACTGGGCAAAAAATAAATAGAATCAATTCGATTTAATAGAGTCAAATTGAATACAATAACAAAAAAAGAATCCTCATGTGTTCTAGTATTTTGTATTTATATTCGTAAACTGTAATTACGGTGAACGCCAAAACAAAAAACAAGGTTAGTAACTGTTAAATAAACTGGTATGTTGGGTTTTGTGTAGTTGACGTGCTTACACTAGATTTATACATAACTAGACGCATTAACAAAGATTTTTCATTACAAATATACTTAGTAATGTTTTTTTATGGTTCTATCTTTTTTTTTCCGTGTAGTATACGCGGCCACAACTGCAACTGCAGTGTATTTGATGCTTTATTCTTGTTTTTGCATGTCATTTGTTTATAGCAGTACACATTTTTGGTACTGACCCGGGTGTCGTACTTCTGCTCACGAGTTGGCTTGGGTCAAATAAATTGACTAAAAACCACAAGTCAAAATTTTTCCGAGTACCACCTATGATCATAATAATATTTTAAGTATTATAACGTGGATAATTTTGTTAAATATAAAAGGAAATACAGACTTTACATACAATTTTTTGTTTATAATTCGAAATAGATGCAACACCTACTTAAAGCGTAATTTATGCGAGATTTTACCTATAAAATATTTAAAATCTCTCTTAAAAATATTTTTATTTATTTATACAAAACATATGAAAATGGAAAATAAAAAGGACCCGATATAAAATATAAAAAAAACAAATGGTCTATAAAAATGATACACAATCAAAATTTTTTATATTTAAATTTTCTTGGTTTAATATTTATTGATTTAAAACATAATGTATATATATATTCGCTGAAAAAATATATTCATGGGTATATATAGATATCCTGTTCGTGGATAGCAATTTAATTCGGTGGCGTATGCATTCTTTCTGCATAAAATATATTTTAGCAGTTTAATCTGCGCCTGATTACTTTACAATGTAGGTAAGTTATTAAAATTTAAAAAAAAAAGAATTTGTAATTGTGCTTGTAACTTTAAAACAGTCCAATGCTTTTCAAATATTATGACAGCATAGATTTAACATTTTGACAAATAAAGGTTGCAAAAAAAACAACCTGTCTATAAACTTTACACAGTATATAAACTAGATAACCACAAAAAAGGTATTTCTACTTATTAAGCAACACTTATAGTTAACGTACATATGCTTTGGATTTTTGGTGTTGTTTTCGAGAAAGTCTACATTAAAAAATTACAAACATTTCACTGCTCTATATTATATAATACAACATACTGACATACCAAAGTGATTTTATAGACACTGCAGGCACCTCTAATATACAATATTTGTAAAAAAAACCAGTTGATATAAATTTTATAGATGTGCGTACATTTACATGTTTTTTTGATAACGTAAATCTAAATGGTCTGCACGATTAAATGCGAGAAGCATAGTTTATTAGTCACGAACTAGCAATTAACACGTAAAAATGTTTTATGTTAAAAAGAATTGATTTTTTAACAATAATCGTATTATTCTGACAATTTATTATTGTAAAAAAACTTTCCAACAATACAGTTCTAACGAATTTTGCCAAGCTCAGTTTTAAACTGCAAATTTTTTTTTATAATAAAGTAATTTGAAAAATTTCTATTATATATTTAGAATTGAAAAAAAAATTGGTTGTATATAATGCACCATCATTCTTACATTTAAAGCATAGTCAAATTTTCTTATAAAGTGATATACACACGCCTCTGGGTACGCATTTAACAGCAACAAACAAACTTAAAATATTATTTTTTTTGAATTACTTTTTTTAGTTAAATATCGTAATACAAAAAAGAAATCAGATGTAAAATTATCGCTTTCCCAATTGAATACCGTATAAGTAAATAAAAGTTAAAGTTAAAATGACATATTAAATATACATAGTAAAAACTTGCTTTTTTATAATTTCGATGAAGAGCATTTTTTTTATTTTCTTTATAATACAAACAAGGCTGTAGGTTATATTTTTTGATTTGATATTTTTTCTAATTTTAAATAACAGATTCTTTTATTGGTAATTTGTTATACGCTTATACAAAGAAAAAACTGTAATTGGTAAAGCCAAACAAGTAAAAAGCCACAAGAAGATAAACTAAAAAAAACAGCTATAAAAAGCCAGTTTTTTGCAACATACACAGAAAACCATGCAAGCATACAGGAAAACAATTTAAAAAGGCATAACCTATACAATGGTAAAACATGTATATTCTAAAGTTTTTATATAAAAGAGTTTCTACCTAAAAAAGCAGGTACTGTGTGTCTTTTAAGACGTTCAAATCAATTCTCATAAACCAAAAATTATTTTCTTTAAATTTTTTTGCATTTTAAGCCAGTAAATTACCCAGGGTCGTAGATGGAAAAAAGTTGTCGAACCACAAAAAGGATAATGACAGTAAGTGGTCTCGGAGGCGTTTCACTCCTCTTCCGCAGCTTTCCTGACAAAACATCAATATGTTAAAAGAAACTATAATGCATTTTTTTGAAAAAAAACAGCCTAAAAATGTTATTGTTTGATATCGAACATATATATAACAAAAATTGTATAGTTACTAACAGATAACCTGCATTATTGTATTTTACTTCTTTAGGGCTATAAAATATGCAATTTTTATATAAACTGAAAATATCAATAATCATAAGGCATAAAAACCAAAACCTTTTTTAATTACCTACTTTTTTGTCCATTCGTCATAAAAAAACAAATAGCAAACTCCTATGTATTTTTAATATTGCGCCACATACTTAGTAAAACTGCATATATATGTAAGCATTTTAAAAGGCAAAAAAGTGGATGCAAAGAATTTTTAACATAATCATATAAATTTACGCTATTTTTACGAAAAAAATTAGCTATAAGAAATTTAACAAAGAATTTAAAACATTAACAGTGATTTTTAGGTAAAACCGTTTACGTAAAAATCTGTAATTTTTTTTTTTTAAAAAAATAATTGTGCTTTGTACGATG
>JAQFYM010006815.1:0-11206 GCA_034694785.1 Agrenia bidenticulata
CAATTATGAATTTTTCTAATAATTTTTGAATAATGTTTTCTGAAGGCCAATATTTTTGTTCCCGCTTTTTTTCTACAAATTTGACCTTTAATTGTCTTTACATGTTCTGTACTTAAACATTAGTAGTATAACAAATATTGCAAATAAAAGTTCAATTTAAAAGCAACCTTTTTATCTGTAAAAATCTATATTTGTGTCTTCCGCAACGCCAAAAATACTTTTAAAGTTCGTATCTAAACAAACACAGCTAAAAAAGATCGAGGGTCCCATATGACAAAACCTTTATAAACTGGTCGCAGCAATATAATTAAGAGCAGCTGCTACATGTTTTAAGACTTATGAAAACCGAAATCCTAACTTTAATTATTCTTTATATTATTACAAAGTGCAAAAAGTGGGCCCCTTTCATATTCTGGCCCGGGGGAGAATCCAGCTCCCCCCCCCCCTCTGACAGGCCCTGGCCATATTTATATAAATTACTCTATTTTACACTAGTGATATAAAAATTTATATTTTTAACGCCTCAAACAACAGTCTATGTTTTGACGGTTTATATCTTGCTGCTCTTAACCTTAAAAATATATACCCATAGAAATGGCAAAAATTACTGGTTCAAAAAACAAAAAATCAAGTATTCAGATGGAGTACATTTGAAAGCGGAGTTTTTATCTGCCTTTGAAGATAACACTACTGTTCTCTTTGTGTCGGCAGTAATAAGCTTCACAATCAAAAGGGTTAATCCTAATGTTCAACATATAACCAGTAAGGTTTTCGACAAAATCTTGATATATTTACTAAAAAGAGTGCTTTTAGACTGATATACACACTTTTAATGGAGGTTCTTAGCAAGCTCTCTCAAAAACATTTTTAGGATGTGGCATTCCTATTATAGTTTTAGGAAGCTTTGAAATAAAAGAATTAGTGAAAAATTAATGTTTACTTGCGCTTAAATCAGTTGACACATACCGAAATTCATATTTACCTGTTCTCTTTGAAAAAAAATTTCAAAATACAAAAGATTTATTTTTAGATAAAATTTTAATAATTTCATTTGATGAAACATACAATAGAACAGGCAATATATTATATATTTAATGTTTCAAGTACTCGATTCGAACCCAAATAAACCAAGCCTTGTACATATAGTTAAATTGGCCGCACTAATTCAGATTATATGTGCAATAAATTATATTAATTGTTTGTATTCAAACAGAATCGCCTGCTAAAATTGATATTTCAAGTTTTTTTTAAAGGGACGGAGTAGCTTATTGTTTAGCAGTTGAGCAGAAATTTGCAGAAAAATATACACCCCTGAAACATTGAGTGTTCAAGTCTATAATTTGCACTTTTTAGACTCTGAAATCCGAAAAAATTGCACTTTAGGTAATGATATGACTGCCAGATTTTCTTACGTTCCTAATTAAAATACAAAATCAATATTTGTATGACAAGGCGACAGCATTACTATCGCCAAACCATTCAGTGATAACATTATTCGGAACGTTTATCGAATCAAATATTTTCATACTTTTTAACTTTTAAAAGATAAAACAATTCTGCTAAATAATTAAAAAAGCAATACAGATACGGGTTTGTGTGTCAAGAGGTAAAAACCTGCACTCACAGAGCAATTAAAATATGTCAGTGATCATCTTTTTCTTGTTGAATCAATAAAGTGTCTAGAAAGCAATAATTTGCCTATTATAAAACAAATAAATTGCTACTATAATTACAGAGAAACACTAATTGAGTACTTATAACTACGATGGAATCTAGTTAATGTAACAAGTCGTGGTCTCTGCAAGATAAAACATATTTATGATACTTGTTTAGATGGTTTGGAAATGTTTGCTTATCTTAATTTAAATACGATACCAAAAGAGAGGTGTTTGAGCACTCATAATACACTACTAGCAAATAGAAATGTTTAATAAGACGTTCTAATCTGATATTTTATTCTTACTAAATTTAATTAAAACTAATTACTTTTTTTAATTGCTACCAATAAATGCAACAAATTTTCGGGGCCCTAAAAACTACAACAAGAATTCTATATTTTATACTATGCTTTCATTTTGTAGATTTTTTTTTCTTATTTTAGTAATTTTTTTTTCATTATCTTAGATGAGAAAAATTGAAAGATTTTTCAGTTTAAGAAATAAGTATAAAGCAGCGTTGACGGAATTTAAGTACAACTATGATAAGAGGGTTAAATTAACAAATAGTTAATGTGTACATATCGAAGATGTGCAAACAGATTACACAGTGACGAGTTGGAAAATGTTGTTGGAGTTTAAAAACATGATAAATATTGAGCAGATGTTAACAAAGTGGCAGACGCAGTTGCAAAAGGCGACCTATTAATTAGATCAATAGAACACGGGTGCACCTGCAAATAATTTTATGTTGACAACATTGACAAGCGTTTCAAAAAAAAGTAATGTGTATATTGCCGTTTTCCAAATCGTTAGTTGATACGATAACAAAACACCGAAATAAGGCAATGATAGTTAATCCCAGATGAGTACCTAGACGAACCAGGAAAATCGCAGAAGACAAAAAAAGTAAACCGTTCTTGCTACATGATTCGGGATATAATGACGAATCATGATTGTTTATTATTCGCGTCTGTGTTTTGTAGGCGTAGTTTAATACACTAGTTGTCTGTGCGGCAAAATGTACATTTAGAGTAGTTCTGCAGAGTTGGTATAACTCTATACTATAATCATGTGGCAACTTGAAAAATTATACACATCTTTTCACGTTTTTAAAAAGGAATATAGTGAAGGCTTGTACGTAGGCTGTTAAAGTTTTTTTTTAAAGACAGGATTTAATCCATCAATACTGATTTTTTGTGACACGAAAGTCGTGAGGTTAGCAGTACAACGATTATAACAACACTCAAGAAAAAAGACAGTTATTGTTATTTTGGGCAATCATTATGGCATCAGTTTTTTTTACGTGGATTCGGTCTCTTTATCACAACATAGTAACTTAGAAAGATCTTAAAGAATGTTTTTTAATAAAGCTTATGTGCTTCTGCATTTTTTCAGTGAGAGCTACAGTTTCATGATGCGAATAGTTGGAGATAAAAACTTGACGGAACTGTTAAAGAAATTTTGTAGGTTATTCTTCATTATTTTTTATATCAAGGTGTAAATATACTAACAAGAAAAAAACATTTTTAGCTGAAAATGAAAAGCTGCTATACAACAATAATACGTTGTGTACAGCTGCAGCTAATGCAATCATAACGTGGCGTAGGTTTATAATTTTAGGATGTGTAACTTTCACATTTACACTTTCCTAAGTTAATCAGTATCTAACAAAAAGACGAAGCATGTGCAAAGATAAAGTATGTAGCGTTACAGCAAGGTGCTAGTAAAATTGTTGTTCTAAATAATTTTATATAATTTTTATATTTTGCTATTAGGAAGTGTTCAGGGTTATTCAGTTGAACTATATTTAAATGCTTAGATATAATAATGCATTGGAAATGCAAGTAATTTATAAGTATTCTTATATTTTATTCAGGCTTTTTTGTGTTTATTTTTAACTTTCGACTTTTTTTTTCGGGTAAGAAAAAGCAGGTCCAACACAAAGGTTTTTAAAATTTCTTTTTTGTTAAATTTTTTTAAAATCTTTTTTTATTTACTTTTTTGATGTTTAAAATGCATTTTTTCCATAGTTATTTGTACATTTTTTTTTATGTAAATTATTCATTCATAATCATTCCTTTAAAACAGGTTTTGCCAATTTGTTCCAATGGAACATTTTTCTTTATTTGGAACCAAGTTGATTTCATATTTATTTGCCTATAAATGCTTTTTAAAAACAAAGAGAAAGAAAAGAAAGAAGTGATATAAGAATTTAACCAACCGCAAGGAAAAATGCACTAAATACACGACAGCATCTGTTTAAAGCCCTTTTTAATTGTTTCTCTTTTTCTGTCGTCATTTTTGTGTTTCATACAAGACTTTGACGCAATCACTTCAAATGCAAACAAACTCCAGTAAATTTAAAGCATAAAACTTTTAGTCTCTGGCCGCAAAATGTCAAACAAAAATAATATTATGTTTACTGAGAAAAATGATTCTGAAAAAGATTATTTTGTAAAGAGACAGTTTATGAGCACAAAAGATATATAAAAAGAGTTACTAGCAGTGAGGATTTTACTATGATAAAGTTTTCGTTTCCTTTTGCGTTTTTCTGTTACAAAATACAAAAAATTATAACCACCGGTTGGCATTTACGTGTAGCTTTATGTAAAGAGAAGTCGAAAGTTTTATACAAATACTTAAATCACATTTTTTATTATAACATATTTTTTTGAATCCATATATTTTTCGCAAAATTAAGAGATCCAAAATTAAAATAAAATGGAAAACCCTGCCTTAAAAAATATTTCTTTAAATAATATGAATTATTGTTATTTGTATAATTAACTTGATGCATTCGTTGTTTATATGCTAATTTTTGTAGCTTAAACTTTTTGTTAGACAACTTTTAAATTTATTTGAAAGTATATTGTACAGCATTTTTTCTATGTCCGCGTTTTCTTATTGTCTTGTCTATATTAAGCAATAAAATTCCTTTTTTGTGTTTTATACTTATATTTTCTAAGTATTATTATAATGAACAACATTATTTGTTTTTTTTTTAAACATTATTTTAGTTTCTTAATTAACACTTCTTTAAAACGTTTGCCCATTTTTTTGATAAAAGCATGTAGTTGTACAAAAAAAAAATCGTGAATGTAAATCTGTATTCTCTTTATTTTCTTTGTAATTTTTTTAATCATTGACATATATTTGTCTCTTTAGTATTTTAAAACCCATTATTTTTACTTATTATGCTAATAAATAGTCGATTGATGCATATAACGCACCAAAATTTTCCTCGGTGTTGAATCGACGCCGTGATAATATTGAGGACAAAGTGATCGACTTTGACGGCGAAATACCGCAAAACCATGCCACGGCAAAAAATTTGTCAATGTGCCTTTTGAGGCAAATTACTGCCAGTTTTCGCCACGGCGAAACACGCGTCTACTTGCCGTGTGCTGCGTGTCGACGCTTAGCATAACTTCAAACGGCAATGACACTTTACTCATGTGCTTTTAAAGTGAATCATAAATTCTTTTATTTTTAGCCTCATCAACTGGTCATTTTTATGTTTAGTTTTCTTATCCTTCATTTTAAGCCAAGGGCGGGTTAAAAAAAATTTCAAAGAAATTTCGAAACATTGAAAAATAATGTAGAATGAATACAGCAGTGGCGCGCTCTTTATTTTTTTGACCACGGCTAGAAAGTTTTTTTTTTTAAATTTTGGTTTAAATGCACACTTTAAATTGCTAAAAATCATAATTATTTTTCTATGAAAATTTTTAGTTTAAAATTTTTTTTATATTAGGTTTTTTTGTCAAAAAAATCTCTGCACAAAAAAAAGGCCCCCTTTAAATTCAGGCGCAACTTTTTTCTAGAGGGCAGGGCCTTGGACCCCCCCCCCTGGCTACGCCACTGGCTTTAATCCATTATATTTTATTTAAAAAGTATATTTAGTAGTTTACTTTGGTTCACTATTGCCCTAGGTAATCTGAAGAGATTTATAACATGCATCTCTGTACGATTATTTTATTTTTAAATATGACGGGCAGGATTGATGAAAAGGTGATCACATTCTGACAACAATGTAATACGGCTTGCTTAGAAACACACTAAATATTGCACAAAATGTGCGTGAAAATTCATGCTTAGGACGAATGCTTATGTAATTTATTTTGTTTGTAACAGAACAGCATAAACTGCAGTATAGTCTTATGTAAATCTTTGCAAACTATGCAACAGTATATTCCATCGTGTGTCTATATCCTATATCATTGTCAAGGTCGGGATATTAATTATTTTTCTTTTTAATTATTTAAACCGTAGTGCAGCGTTTGTACAGTGTATTAAATACTCAACTATAATACGAACTGTTTTTTTGTACGCAACTATCTAGGATGTTATTCCCTTTAATAAGTCTTGACACATTTTTGTGTCAATTTGTTTTTGACCATGACACATATATGTGTCAAGTCAAATTTAGAGCTTGACAAATATATGTGTCAAGCTAAAATCGATCATGACACATATAAGTATTAACAAAACTTGTAATAGACACATATATGTGGTAACTTTAACAAATTCTTGACACATATATGCGTCAAGGCCAAAAAAACATGACATTTATATGTCACATGTTTTAAATCAACTAGAACAAATACCCTTGACTTGTCACATATTCACTTTTAGGTTTTCAAATGAAGTCTAGTAACACTAGAATTACAAAATATCATTTTCCATTAAGATAGAGTATATAAATTCTTCGCATACATTTTTGTTCTGTCCATAAACCTACTACATGAATGGTTACCCGAGGTTTGCAATATATATCATTTAATTGGGTCAGATAGAAATTCAACAGTTAGATTATCCATCGGATAAGGACTTACATACCTACTGCCATGTTTTGGGGTGATATATTTTACTTAAAAAAAATCAGATCTTTTTTTATGACTGGCAAAAAATTAAAGGTTGCAAATTTATAGGCGTTTTAAAAACATATAAATGGTAAATAAATAATTTAGCTGTAAATTGATCGGTTAAAGAAAATAACTATACAACACACAGTTGTACATACAGGGCTGCGCCAAAAAAAATGATTTATGTTCTATTGGCCAGGTGGTAAAAGTTGATAAAGATATGTAAGCTTTTGCATATTCTGCTGTAATTTTCTATATAAAGAAAAAGACTTTATATTACTGGTGAATAGATGTGTGGATACAAGGCTATAACTTATGTAAATAGTGTAATTAACTTTTCGGTGACGGAATAACACATATATGTGCGCCTTTATTTGCCGTATTGGCGGAAACACTTATATGTGCAATTTTAGTATGCCGGATTTGAAAAGACCACATACATAGAAATTTAATTTATGCCGATTTTGCAAATAGAAGACATATATGTGCGACTTTTTTATGCCGGATTAGCAAAAAAAAACATATATGTGCGATTTTTTTATGCCGGATTAGCGATAAAAAGTTAAATATTTGCTTTTTATATCTGGATTACCGGAAAAACACAAATATGTGCAATTTTTATATGCCGTATGAGGTAAAAAACGCAGTTATTTGCGTGGTATTTATGCCGGATCGATGTGAAAAGTAGTATATTTGCATTTTTTATATGCCGGAATATCAAAACAACATATATGAGCGTTTTTTTTTACGGATTGGGCATAAAAACACATATATGTGTCTTTTTATGGCCAGATTGACAGAAAAAACATGTGTAATTTTTTATAATGCCGGATTGACCAAAAAACACACATATGTGCAATTTTTTACTAGTGGATAAGTTGTTTACCGATGTATATGCCGTTGAGGTATTCAGATTGATACAAAAGGCCATACGCAAATACATCTGTTCATAGTTTTAATAACCAATAAATAAGCACATAGAATAGATATAAATTACCTTCTGGTAAACATTCATAATCACATAATGAATTAAAAGTATATGTAAAGGAGACAATATCGATTACAAAAACAACTTTTAAAGCATATTTTGATGCAATTTTTTTTATTTTTATGCTCTTTTTGCAAATTCAGTCAAAAAGAAATATGCATAGAAAAATACTACCAATGCACTTAGCATCATCAAAATCGGGTTCTATTGTGGCATATAGAAATGTATTTTGGGTTTATTACTTAAAACCAATTAATATCCACATAAATAAAATTATTATCTTCCTGGCACTTATGCAAAATCCATAAAAAGGCGAAAAAGTAAGTAAAAAAGAGCACTAATACGTCGCAACAACAAAATTTAAGCATATAATTTTTGATTTTTTTTTATGCTTATCATACAAAAAAATCAAATCTAAGAATGAAAAAAAACATACCAAAAAATACTTCAGACCATGCAAAAACAAACAAAAATGCAATTATAGAGGTCTGGTTGATTGTATTAAAAACTAAAAGCTAACTAACACCTCACAAATAAAATTTTTATTGCCCCCTAGAAATAATTCATAATCGCATAATGATTTTTAAAAGTAGTTGTTAATGAGCACAAAACCAATGTCAATAACAAAATTTAAGCATATAATTTTTTTATTTTTATTCTCATTTCACAAAAATAAAAAAATATATGAATGAATGGAAAATTGTAAAAAATACAAAAGTCTTTATATAAACAAGCATAAATGCAGTATAGAGGGCTGGATTGTTTATTCTATTTTTGTAACCAGGAAATATCCTCATAAAAGAAAAGTATTTTGTCTGCTGTCACGAGTCCTAAATTTCCCTTTTATTCTGGTGATCACATGCCATAAATAGTTATATAAATTTATTTATAACAATAAATAGTGTTTTTTTATAATTAAAATATTTTCATTATCATTTATGTAATTTTTTGTCGACTTGAGAAATCTGATTAAGCTTTTGTTTTGGTTTTCGCCTTTTTGTTACACAATCACGTAAAAAAGTTCGGTCTTTAGTATCAAATGATATATGTTTTTTTCTCTTTGGAAAGCCCTGTTACTTGATTTTTTGTTAATCGATAAAATGTGCTGAATATTTAAAATTGATCTATATTGTAAAAGATTCCAATAAGACTATTTTTCCTTATATCTATGTGTTATATAATTATTGCAGCATGTTTTTTACATGTTACGGATAGAATACTTTGCTTCTACTTGCAATTTTCTTCATATAAAATTATCGCATCCATGTGTCTTTTGTCTGGCTGTTTTTAGCATATGTTTTATTTTCGGCTCGTTAGCCACAATGACATTTACTCAAATGTCCAAATTATACAATTACCCGTTTCTAGAAATCTCAGTGTATATAAATCTTGTTTTTCAATGAAAAAATATAGGGTCATTAACATCATATTTCTGCTATCTAAAACTGACCGGAACTCTTTTAAAGGTTATGGAATGATTAGTAAAAAGCGAAAAGTAATGCCCGAAACTTATAAATGGTGTGCGGATACAGCATAAAAAGTAGTTTTATGTTAGCGTAACTTTCATGTGTGATGCATAGGATCTATGCTATAAATCAAAAGTCTATAGTAAATTTTGGATTTTTATATAAATTTTAACTTCCGTGTGCTTATGTGAACAATAAACTATATCTAAAAAACTTTTATTACTAAAACTCAAGGCGAAAAATGTATTGTGCAACATATGTATGCTCCATTTTGCATTTTTGTTTATGTATCACAAGTTAATGCGACGTTTAAAATATTACTATAAATTGACTTGATTTGATATAAATACAGTATTAAAAACCCTAAAAAAACTTTCTAGGAATGTAATTGTTTTAATGATATTTAAATTTTGTTTAAGTGAATTGGTATATCGAATTAAAAATTTTGACTCCATAAATAAATGGTAAATTATACATAATAATTATATCGTATAAAAGTTTTTATTAGTTTGAAAAGTCTATGCTTGTTGCTAGATTATTAAAAATCTAAAGGTAAAGTATTCTTAAATGATTATTCAAGGCGCTTGTGTGCCCTTTGCTTCTATCAGTACAATGCAAGTCTTACATTGGGCACATACTTCATCTTTAACTATCCTTACTGCCGCAAAAAACTTTTTATACGCATTTATAAGAGTTTTTACATGTTTAAGTTTGACTTTCTTTTTCTGAATTTCGTATATTTTTTACCATAGAAAGGGACAAAAACTTAACAAGATTAAATAAAAAAATATTGTTAAGAGCTTACTTGGATCTTGTAAGAACACGGCTATATTTTAAAAAGTACAATTTACATCCTAATTGCCATAAAATCATGATTTTTATGCCTTTATTGCACTTTATAGAAAAGATTTGACTGTTGAAATTAAGTCTACAAAGAATTGAAAAGCAATGCTATTAGTTGACAAATGGTACGAATGGGTCTTGCATGACCGCGATAAAAGCAACTGTTTTAGTTTGACGGTTTTTTGGGGAAAACGTAATCTTTAGAAGAAAAATTGTTTTTTTCAAGCTAAGAGTTATATTTTGTTTTATAAACAGATACGAAACAAATCAAAACACATGAATATAGCTTTCTTGTAAAAAAAAAATTACGTTTTTATGATATTTGAATTTTTTATTGTAGCAAAGAAAAATATAAAAAGGGTTACCAGCAAGTATAAAGTATTGTTTCAAAATAAATAACATATCAAGAAAGTGCTAAAAACAGTACAATTGAAATTTTTATTGTTGTTGGTTTTTTTTTTTTAAATTCTTCTTTGAAAGAGAACTAGCCAGAAACATAATTATTAATATAAAATCCTGTAAAGTAAAATGTTTTGTGTGTTTTGCTATATCTATACCTAGTTTTTTTTCAGGCTTGCTATGAGTTCTTTATAATGTACTTACAGTTATAATAACAAAAACATTAAAAATAAAAAAAAAGCAAAAGTTTCAGACATGATACAAATAATAAACTAAAAAACAACAAGACTAAAGCAACCGAACTTTTTTTTGTTGTCGCATTTAAAATCTATTTACTTTTTTTTGGTTTTTAAATATAATAAATATACCATTAAATGACATAACGGTCTCACGAACTGATACAAAAACCTCGCGAGCAACTATAACTCGAGTGCATTTTTAATTGTCGATGCTTATTTATATGGCACATCATTTTTACAATATAAAATAGCTGCAAGTGTTGTATTATGTAACTATTTCTCTATTGTAGTGATGCGATACGATTACTTTTATATATACCATTTTTGCAACCAAATAACATTTTTATGTATTCTATACAAAATGTATGGCTTCTAATTTAAGTTTTTTGTATATATGGAACGTATGAAAAAAATGTTAGTTTTTGTAGGTAAGTAAGAGCTAAATCATATTTATATATACAAAAATATAGGTGGTTAAGTTTTGTAAAAATAAGTGATAATTTGCTAAAAAAATAAACGCGTAGGTGAGAGGTAAGGAAGAAGCAAAACCTTCATGTTGTGGCTTTTTAATCGAACGCATTTTAGAAGCCATTAAGATTAAGGCCATGTCCGGTTTTTTTCTCTAAAGAGAATACTTGGGGCAGATTTGCATAAGAAAATTCGGTATAGTAAAATTCTCTATAGAGAATTCAAAAAAAAAATTCGAACCAAAAAAAAATCACTATAGTGAAATCACTATAGAGAATTT
>JAQFYM010006816.1:0-11206 GCA_034694785.1 Agrenia bidenticulata
GCAAAAGCTAATAAAACTTAAATATAAACAAAATTATTTATTTCATATAACATCTTTGCTACTATACTGTTTATTTTTAAGTACAATCTATAAATTATTTTTTCCTTCAATTTAATAAAAACTCGCCTCCGGGGCGAGTTGTCTTTTATGCCCCACGGGCGAGTTTGAGGCAACTCGCCCCAGGGCGAGTTGTCCAGCATCCTTATAATGTAAGCTTTTTTTTTTTTGTTAAAGGTTGTAATAATTACTTTTTTTAAAAATGAATATTGCAGCTAAAAACTAGAAAAAAACATATATAAAGTTACAATTGTTGCAAACTTTTATAAAAATTTGCGAGGTAACATTATGCGTTTTTTGTAAAAGAAGTCTCAAATTATCATGAAAAACATAAAAAGAGTTTTGTGCGTAAAAAGCGTTTTTTTTTGTAATATTTCAATGCATGGCGTACGCTAGTTTAATACGTTTTTATACAGTAAAGGTCAAAAAAAGAAAGTTCTTGCATTTAAAAATAGTTTGGTGCAGAGAAAAACCGACAAAAGCTGCTTTTATTGTTTGTGCTTTTTTTATAAGTTTTTTTTGTTACGATGTATTAGTAAACCGTGTCAAAATGTAATCGGCTCTATACAAAAGGCTTCTGTTGTGAATATTGTATACATACTTACAAATTTTAATATTATTCTGATGCGGTACGCTTCTTCAATAATTTTACGACCGGTATAATTTTTTTTTAATAGATATGTTTGCCTGTATATTGTTTGTCTTATTGCATCGAGCTTATATATGATCCAATATATATCGTATTAAAATATAAATAACCTAGTGGAACCCTGTAATAATAATCAAAAAAATTATTTTTTTTATTGCGTATTATAAACCTTGTGTTTATTACAAAAATTTGTCTAAAAAATGTAAAAGAACAGCAAAAAAAAATATAAAGTTACACATAATTACTCTAAATTACTATTACTGTCTTCAATTTTTTGTAGCTAACTGTAACTTGTAATAAGTTACTGTAAGTTGCCGAAATCTATTTCCCATACAGTAGACTGTACGAAGAAAAATTTAAAATGTACTAAACGCATATCGGTGAGAAAAAAATAAAAGTTATGAAACATCTGACGTTATATGTGTTTCCTAAGCAACAAGCCGGAATGAAAGCGATGTCTTCATTTATTAGGAATTATTTTGTTTTAAAGCGTAAAAACAATAAAATTGGTATTTTTATGCGCATTTTTGCCAAGGAGTACAGGTTCATTAGTATTATCCTTGTAAAAAAAAATTCTTAAGACTATACTTCTAGCTGATACAATAAATATTGCATTTAAACAGATAAAACTGCTGGCAAAACAGCGTATTTAATCAGCCAAAACAAGCAGACATGTTTTTTTACGGGTTGGCTGCCATACATAAGTCAACCAAAATTTCAGTTAAAAAAATCAAACAAAAAACAAATGTTAAGAACTGCAAAAAAAGAAAGCCAAGGCAAAAAAGTTTACAGAAAGTTTTTTCCTGTACACTACAAAAGCCTTTTAGATATGTTGACATGAAAAACAAGTCAAGCCTTAATAATAACCTGCCACAAAACCGTAAAATTGATCTTAGAGGTAGCAAAATACGCGTGCAGAAAGGTGTTTTTTTGCGTTATATGACACTGTGATTAAATATTCGTATACAGCAACAAAAAATATAAAAATCGTTAGACTCAAAAACAATGTACGTTTATTTAAGAGAAAACAGCATAATTAACAAACGATAAAACTTATTTGTAAGCGGTCGAGCAGCGCATATACAAAATCCAAATTACCAAAAGCTGCATGCACAGCTCCGGTATTCTTGACATTGATCCGGGAACTGAGAATACAATTTTTAGAGACGCGTAAACGTAATGGGGTAAAAATTTATTTTTAATACAAAAACATTGCTTTGTGTTGTTGCAGCCATTTTATATTGTTGTATAAAAAAAGACCATACAAGTTTTTTTTAGATTTTAGTTGTAGCATTTGTGCCCTTTTATAAAATGTAAAACGACATACTCAGCCACTAAAAAATCAAGACAATTTATTGTGTCAAATAAACACACGAGTATGCCCACTGAAGCCACAGCTTGTCACCGCTACTATAGCTTTGCGTACAAGCCGCAAAGTATGTATTACAAATATTGCGGAAAGAAAAATCACACTAGATGTAGTTTGTACATGTATGTAAAAGAATTAGAACTGACAATTGCCCGGTCAAAAAAAACCGAAATGTTTGTTTAGACGCAAAAACAACTTTGATATGCAAATATACCTTATATACTATGTCATGTTTATGGACATACCCGGTCGAATTAAGAATAAGATACGGGCTGCAGGACTGACATCTGTAAGTCAAGAGCCTTATGAAGGCATATCAAGTATAATAACAGGTTGTAATTTTTTCGCGTTTTAGAATTGAAAGCTAAAAGAATTGGTCTTAACAGTAAAACTGATACATTACTGTTTATTATAAAAGACGGATGTGTCAAAAACAAATATACAAAGTGGAAAATGGAAACAGAACACATGTCTTATATGCAAATTGCAAAAGAAACAGAGTAAAGGTGTTGTATGGTAGTAGGTCTTTACGGGTTTCTTGTTGACCGGGTATACGGCAAAACGCAAAAAGCAAAAAAGGGGATAAATTTGGTCTGGGCATGTAGAAATTGTCCTAATGTCTGTAATGACTCTAACAAGCAGCATACACTTGCATTTTTTTGTATTTTTTAAAGTATCAGCAAATAGCAATAGATAAAATACAACAGTACATATCGCTAACTATTGCAACAAAAAATACTTAAAAAATCGTATGTGATAACACCCGGTTGTTTTCAATACAATCAAAATTTTTTTTTACATATTGTCGATATAATAAATCTATTTGGAGTTTAAAAAGTATTTTTATATTAAATACGTACTAAAAAAATACAACCCGGTAATTTACTAAACTAAATACGTTTTTAGTTTGACAGTAAGTAAATTTTTAATATAAAGATGTATTCAATCAATATCATTGCATCTCTTTTACTGCTCTTCTAACGTAAGCGAATCCGTTTGTATACGACCTATACAAGGTGCAAAATTTTAGTTGTGCGTTGTCTTAGCATTTGTGTATAGTTCTATTAGTAAATACACTAATGCATTACGTTTTGACAACCATTTCCATATCAAAGATTTTATCATTAATAGTTTGTTGTGTGTACGTTGGTTTTTTTGTTATTTGCGGTTTTTGGTGCAAACATATTTTTGTTCTTAAGGTATCTGTTTGTTCACAAAATATGTAACATTTCAAGTTTCTTGGTGTCATATTACTTCTTTGAAACTCAACGGCAAGCTTTAACTGTATAAAAAACTGCTTGCACTAATTTAATGTATGTAGATGTAGTTTACCAAATATATTTTGACGCATTTATATGTATATAATTTGACACATATATTCATTTTGCATCAGCAAACGAAACATGGCCGCTTTCTGCATTTTGTTCCTTTCCAGTTTTTCCTTTTTATCTATTAATGTACTGTTTTCTTTGAGTGACATTGTTTTATAATCAGATCAATTCTTCATTTATCTAAATTCCAACTATATTTTTAAATAATATTTGCAGCCAAGTCTTAATAATGCATAGACCCAAACGAATGGTGTTGCAACAGTATTGGAAAATACAGTTATCTGATATAAATGCATATCCTCCTAAAGTATATAAGACATTCAAGACAGTGCAATCATATCAGTATAAAAACGTATGATTATTGTGTGTTCTGATGCGCTAGGTGAAATGAAAGCTAGATACCGTACCTTGACGTATAAAATGCGGCCTTTTCGCAACTAACTATTTGACTAGTAAATATTGTTGTTTCATCAAGTCTTTTGCGTGTAATTTAGGCGTGATTTGTTTCAATTTTACTTTTCTTTTTTTTATGTCGTAGACATCCCAATAAAGATTTGAGTAAATTGGCCTTTTTGTAAAGCTTTCCTCAGATAAATGTTTTAGTGCTTTTGTTTTATCTGCAATAAAATAGTTTATCATCACAACAAAGTATTTTGTCGAAATTTGTATTGACTGTACTAAAACAATCTAAGTACTTAAATTAATAAAGTCAAGATTCTTTTAGAATACTTAGAATTTTTGCAAATAACAATCAATATGATTGCTGCATCGAAAACAGTATGCCAACACGGGTGTACGTCCTAAAGTAAGCATATTTTTTTGTGTGACTGCAAAATAACTGTAAAAAGATACCCCGGCTTGCCAACACCATGATTTTTTAAACACCCATGTTTTTTACAAAATTGTACACGTGTTTTTTGCATAATGTCATTTAAACATTGACTTTTTGAAAACCCTGCAACTTTATCGCATCTCTTCAAACAGTTTCGTTTTAAAAAGGCATTATCATTACACATGCTATATAATTTGATTATATTAAAAAACATCTTCCCTTTCAACTTATACATGTTGTTTGCTTTACATATACACACAGCATAAATATAAGACGTGTAGGCTTTTTTTAAATATAGGATATCACATTATTTCATATGGCATGATTTTTGCCAATATGACATATCAGTTTATGCCATATTTTTAATCTCAAACTGTTTTCTTGTATGACTGGCATGCTTGTTGTCGTATTATTATTATCTTGGGGTTGAAAATACAAACTAAACCTTTTCTGATTTACTTATACCGTGTAAGGGTACCATGTACAGAAAATGACAAAATACTAGTTTTTGTTACAATTAATGCATATGCTTTGCCATATAAAGCCGCGTTTTTTTTTCTCGAAGCCCTGGCTTACGGAATATTTTAAAGGGCATGTTTTTAGTGTTATTATGCAACGTAGCACATTACATTTATGTCTAGTTATTTGCAACCGACGGTTGTATGCAGCTCACTACACTTTAATAATACCTTTAAGCGGCTGTCACGTTTTACAAGTAAACTTTGATGCAAATGCGTCTTTTACACTTCTGCTTTTTTGAACGATATATAGTGTCTTTTTTTAGCACGTAAATTACAAAAAAACGCATGATATTGACCTATATTACGCACAAAATTATATGTGAAAAAAATATATGTTTTTTTTTAACAAGAGAAATATAGAATAAAGATTGCCAATTATTATAAATCTGCAAACTAAAGGAAAAACGCAAATATCGTTAAAATATAATACAAAAACAGAAAAAGGCTTACTATTAAATGATGTTGTATTTGAAGGGTTTTATGTGAATTTGCATTTCCTTGCTCTTGCTTAGAAACTTTTGTCAACCCCTTTTTAAAAACTGAAAGAAAAACTACGAACGCAAAGGGTTAATATTTAATATACTAAAAAAATATATTAAAGTTTTTTTGGCGTTTCAAAGGCATTAAAAATAAAACAAGATAGCAAAGAAGCACAATATACAGTAATTTATTAAGTTTGATTATTTTCCAAACAGTTAGATCGTATAAATACATGCAGAGGTCTAATATTTTTTTGTATGCATGATACTTATAAAAATTTATGAACGTGATTTTTTTTTCGGGTTATAAATATATTTTATTAATGTAATAATTTACAAGCAAGTGAAAAAAATTATAATGATTGTAGTACCAAAACAAACAACATATAAACTTGCAGAAAATGATTCTAGTGAATTTTATATGTACTTAATTTAAAAATATGCCATTTTGCTGTCTACGTACAAAGCTTTTTTAGGTGCCAAGCAGTATACTTTATTGTATTAAAACCTGCACGCTGGTTTAAAAAACGTTTTTTGCAGATTGGACAATAATTAAGTAAACCATGTGCTAACATACAGGCTCGAACAAAACCAGTTTGTTTTTTTACACAAAATATGATAGCGAAGGCATTCAAATTGCAATTGATAAGTTCAATACAGCAAAAAGAAATCATTACAGAAACAAGCTTGTGTTTATGTTATTTTTAGTAATACCTATGCTTGTTTAATGCAGAAAAGTACAAAAATATGCAAATAAGTTTGCTGAACAATAATACAATCTTAATTTACAGTTTAATCTGTTTGAGTCTATATACGTTATTTTGATTAGGCAAATAAATACAGTGTAAATGTGCTCGGACTTATTTGATGTAAGTTCCTATGCAGGTTGCACTGAATTTGCAACTTTTTTTCCAGTAAAGCGCAATATAATTTGTATATTCTTTTCGACTTTTTTGGCGCCTTTGACGATTGGGAATATGGAGGTTTAAAATGCGCAAACAGTTTTTTGCTGGTAAACCATTGCACAAAACAACATGGCCATATGGTGATACAATATTGGGCAATTTTCTTTTGATATATTTGTTAAAAAATCTACTCAAGTTATTGGTTTTTGTATAAACGAAAATATTAATAGTATCTTTTTTTTGTGAAAATATTTTACCGACAAGGTTCTTTGCATATTGTGTAGTTTTTGTAAGTCTTTACAATATTGAAAAAATTATTTATACCATTTCAGTTCCTTTTTTACTTTTGCAACATTAACATTTTGGTATTTTAAGACATTGCTCTTCATGAAAAAAAGGCTTTTTTTGCACTGAAAACCTCCATGTACACGACACCGAATCCTTGAGAAGGGTGTAAGATTTCATACAGCAAATCACCTTCTTTGCTATCATTAAGTTGATCACATGTATATCGTGACATAATACACTAGGTGACGTGCCTTGCCTCTAGATGTCATGGCTTCCAACCTGGCAGAATTTGTATTTAATTGTCATTCTATATTAGTAAAATTCCTTGTACAGTTTCGCAAGAAATTACTGACTATTTATTAAAATCCTGGAGAAAAAACTTAGAACAATAAAGCTAGGAAATGAAGCATGAATGCAAATGAACGGCACACAGCAACAAGTCAAAGGTCATTATACCCTTAATTTTTGTTATATTGTAGTTTTTCTGACAAGGATGCAAGTTTGGCCTTTTTTGCAGCCAAAATATTTTTTCAATACATTCTACTGCGCTGGGTAAATGCTCCGCTATTGTTTGTATCGGGTGGTTAGAACTAGGCAACTACAGTTATTTTATTTGTAGTATATACTCACCCTTGTATCTTTTTAAATTAAAAACCTCAATCATGTTTTAGATTTCAGAGTTTTTTTTTTCTTGCGTTCACTTAAAAAACCCAAAAGAACAATACAGAAAAATATAAAGCTTAATTCATATCTATAACTGATTTCACGTAGATTTTTCTATGAGCGGGCTCAGGGGGTGGGGGGCAATGGGGCCATGTGCCTCGAGGACCCCGGAAAAAGAGGCCCTATATAAAAAAAAATATTCAGAAGTGCATAATTTGAAATGATTATCGCAAAAATGCAAAAAATTTAAATATTTAAATGTTAAAATGACAAACCAAATAAAGCTGCTTTTTCTTATTACAGATAGACTATATAAACATTGTAAAAATAAGATATTAAAAGTTAAATGTTTTATGAATAATCGTGCAAAAATAACTATAAAAAGCCATTAAGAGCAAAAAAAACCTTGTAATATTAGTTCACAATAAACAGTCAGAGCACTGTCAACTATTTAATAGGAAGATTTTTATATATACGCAAACTTTAATCAAAGTCGTTGTTTAATTATTACAATATAAATATTATTAATTTTTATTATATTTTTTTGTTAGGTATTATTTTTTACTAATAATTGCAATGTTATTATGTATAACAACAGTAAGTCTATAAAGTAAAACGAAAATAATAACTTGATAATATATATAATGATAACAAAACACACAAAATATACATTTACATACATATAAAAATAAGTCAGGTCCTTAATTAGTGACTCGATATGCGCTGCGCTTTCACATAATACTTTTTACGCATAGTGACGGATCAATAAGGGCAAAACAACAGGTTTTTTTTAGCGCGCATGAAAACGCAATATCAAAAAAATGCACACAAAAATATGTCATTTTGTAGAAAACTATATTTTCTTGTACAGCGATTTTTTTTAAATAAGATTAAAAAAATAGTACATAAAATATAAAAAAATATAAAGGTTTGCTTAAGGAAATTCTGCACTGTACAGACCACAGCATACCTTTTTGTTTTTAAATGTATTTGCTATTTAGTTCTAAACAAAGATAAAATCTTAACTTTTAGAAGCCCTTTTCATATAAAGCATACTTATAAATCCCAAGTTTATTCAGCTGCACACCTTTTTCGTTCGGTTATTAGAGTAAATTCGAAAAGTCGTGTTGAGATCATTTTCGGCGCTTTTAATATTAAAATTCTAAAAAGGTCTGTGTGGATATGGAGCGAGTGAAGAGGGCACGGGTTAATTGCCTCTACTGCACTCCAGGCTCATCTAGATTTTTCCCGAAAAGTCCGACCCCTAAAAACTATTTAAGAAATATAAATTAGACCCTCATGCATAAACCGGAGGAGCAGCCAACAGTGGCCGAAGGAATAATTAAATACCATCAAGGAAAAAGCTCGTTCAATAACAATATGGGGGCCAAACCAAAAGAAGACAACATCACGGAAAGAAGGACAAGTAAGTTATCTACAAGGGTAGTAACTGGGAGACTTGAAGAAGATTCGAAAACAAAGGATAGATGAAATAGCAACATGGAGGAAGGACGCAAAGGCGACAGTACGGATATGACAGAACAAAACAGTAGCGGGCAGATGGTAAATAAAAAAGGTGGGTATCAACAGAAAAGAGACAAAATCAATATATTGACGAAAAGAAGAAACCAAGATTACAAGGACGGTATATATAAACATGGATAATATAAACGAGTGCGGAAATAGGAAAGCAGAAGACGAGAAGGCAAAGGAAGATGCCAGGAAACAACCCGCAAAGACAGATTACAACTCGAGTAAAGACGAAAATTCACAAAGCAGTGATGGTGGAAAAAATTATGCGGAACAAGCGCCACATGGTAGTCAGAGTTGAAGCCTCGGAGATATTAAGATAAAGGCAATGAACTATACGAGATTCAGCAACGAAAAAGAAGAAAGTATTACAGATTTCCTGAGACAATTTAATATTCTAAAACAAAGGTACAGGGATGATTCAGAAGAGTTACATTTACTGGCGGCAAGTTTCTTAGGAGGAGAGCCCGGGGAATTCTATGATGACAACGAAGACGAAATAACTAGCTACGAACTATTTAAGGAAATGTCAGAAACAAGATACGGACCTAAAAGGGCTGACGTGGTGTCGGTGACGACGGATTTCATGACCCGGAAACAAAAGAAGAAAGAGAAAACGATTGACTTCGTCGAAGAAATGGCAAAGATGGGACGTAGAGCTAAGATGAAGGAAGAAATAATCGTGCAAGTCATAATAAACAATATGGAACTTTATCTGCGTAAATTATACAAAGCAATAACAAACGACGAAACCACATATGCGGACTTAAAAGGAAAAATCAAAAGAACCGAAGACGATGAAGACCAAGGGGAGAAACATCACGACAATCAGCCAGGAAGAATAGCAGAAGAACAAAGATTGAAGAGAAGGATATACAAGATTTACGGAGGCCATTCAAAAAGTTACCAATAACAGTGTCCGAAAACCAGAGGCCGAACAGCTATTGAAGAGCGGAGGTGTACTGTAAAAATTGCGGAAGGAAGGGACACTCAGAATACGATTGTTTCAATGGAAGAAGGGATAGGTTTACGGATGGCAGAGGACGGTCAGAGCCATGAAGAGAGGACCGAATAGAATACAATGTAAACTATGATAACAGGGAAAAATACGAATACGGGGGAAGTAACAGATATCAGCAACAAAGATACGGTACGCGTAATGTGGAGTACGGGAATAGAGAAGCGACTGGGAGAATTAGGTACAATGAAGGACATCAACAACCTTTAGATAGGAATAGCAATAAGTTATACGAAAAGAAAAGAGAAATAAAACAATTATTGGGGACAAGTATAAGCGGAAGAATAAGAGATATAATAAACAGAGTAAAGCAACCGACACAAGAATTAATATAATTATGCGAAAATATCCCAGAAAATTACGACTTATATACAAAATTAGGCGAAATGAGATACTGGCGGATGAAATAATAAAATCTGTCAGACCCACGAGTACAACTAAAAATGTGGAAGCCCAGATGAATTTGTTATAACTATGAAATGTTAAAATATATGGTAAAAATAAACGGAGTGGAAGTCGAAAGTGTAATTGATACAAGGGCGTATACGACGGTGATATCGACAGAATTAGTTAAGGAGTTAAATCTCGTAATAAACACCACGGAGAGAACGAACGTGGTGCTGGCACACAATTCATCAGTTGCGAGCCCAGGAACATGTGTCGTACCTATAAGAATAAATGGAAAACTTTTCCCGGGTGAAGCGATAATACTTCAGCAAGCCGCACAAAAATTATTAATAGGAATGAATTGGATCGGCAAACACAGGGTAACGTTAGATATGGAACGGGGATGTATGAGTCTACCAAATGGGGGTGCCCAGGTAAGTCAAACAAAGAGCTTCTTACAAACTAGAAGATATTTATTCAAGAATTTAAGAACAAAACGAAATGTTTCTTTTTGACTGCCAGGGACCGGATAGTATTGACTTACGGGGAGACAAAATTGGTAGCAGTGAAACAAGAAGGTCATGATGAAGTAAAAGTTCTTCAGTGCTCGTTATTTTACGTAGAACGACAGATGAACAAAACAGTAAGCGTTGTGAGAGGCATATATGACGCAGGTAATGGCGGAGAAAAAATATAAGTCACCAATATGGATACAAACGATAAAGTAATAAAAAGAAATGAGAAAATAGCCACAGTAACATTATTGGTCGGATGTAAGATTGAAAAGTTAGGAGAAGCGAAAGAGACTCATACGTTGGAGGAAATCATGGAATGCTACAAAGGCGAAAAAGAATATGAGAATAGATTCAGAGAGACAATACAACGAATAGTAGAAGGTAGCCACGATAGGAAAAAGTTATGTGGGGAGCACGCAATTGAATTAATAAAAACGTCCCAAAAATCCAGTCGAGTCCCTACAGAGTAAGTGTTAAAGAGGAAGAAATATTACGTGAAGACACAGAAAAGATGCAGAAAAATAAGATAATAAGACCATTTCAAGTGAGTTCTCGAGCCCAGTCGTTTAAATAAACAAATCTGTAGGCTCGTACCGATTTTGCATAGATTATAGAAAGATAAATAAGTATACGGTAAAGGACGTGTACCCCTTACCACGGAT